>CAEFZX010002943.1:0-112655 GCA_903066825.1 Alfaro cultratus | reverse complement strand
AACTCAATTTACCCGTTAGACGGAGAGCTGGAAGCACATCTCCCCTCTCAGAAGAGGAAGTAGGGAGTGAGTGAGTAGAGAAAGAAGGGGGGGGAGATGTCGCAACAACGACAAAGTTGTGGTAGTAAAGTCACATGCTAAAACCAATTTTTTTAAGAAACACGCTTAACTGCCTCATTAAATGTATACTGCTCAAAAAAATAAAGGGAACACTCAAATAACATATCCTAGATCTGAATGAATGAAATATTCTCATTGAATATTTTGTTCTGTACAAAGTTGAATGTGCTGACAAAACAAAATCACACAAAAATCATCAATGGAAATCAAATTTATTAACCAATGATTTCACAGAAGTTTGATTTACTTGGAGTTATATTGTGTTGTTTAAGTGTTCCCTTTATTTTTTTTGAGCAGTATAGTTAACAACAGAACAGACATGTTTCTTTTATCTCAATTTGTAACAAACATGCTTTCATATCTTGATTTTTTTATATATAATGATGTTTTCAACATGCATTGTTAGAAGTATTATTTCAGAGCATTCCATATTGACCAAGGAAAATCTGTAGAGGGTGGATCATGTCTGGAATTAATAAAAATTGAGGAGATGCAGCAAAATTGCGTGTAGAAGTAGAAAGGTTAGACTCCTAAGTGTCTCCCAAAGGATGGACTGGGTCAGATTTAAATCGATACAAGAGCAAGAAAAACCAATTCAGGAGACTTTTGAAAGAATTACATAGGATATAGGGAATAATGGTACAAGGTGAACTAAGTGAGCTTAATTTGGAAGAATGTACGAAATGCATGCTTTCTCACAAAGGCATAAGGAACTTTAAAGTGTGGTTAAAAGCTATATAAAGCTATTGATTCAAATCATATTGATATTCAGATAAGACTAACAAAAATTAACATGCTTGTTAGAGATGAGCCACACCAAGACGCTAACTAAATTAGGATTTTTAATGAACGCCGAGGCATTAATATTCTTCCAGTGACAGCCGGTTTTAGATTGCAATCAGTGAAGAGATTTGAAGGGGAAAACACAAAACAAAAAGGTTTGATCGAAGCATTTATGCAAATATATGCTACACTTCTTCTACCTGTAAGGAAAAGAAGTTCTCATGTTCTTACAGGCAGCAACTCTAACCTGCATCTTCTAAACCACATGTCAAACTCAAGGCCCGTGGGCCAAATCCTGCTCGCCGTGGCTTTCTATGTGGCCCTCTAGATTCTAGACTGAACACTAAGTGGACTGAAATATTATTTTATCAATCAAATCAATGCAATTTGTATGTGTTTACTACCAAATTATATCAATCAGTCCCTCTAGTTTCTTGACCGCGGAAATTCAAACAAAATCAACAAATCCCAGCGCTTTTTTGAGGTAAACACAGAATTGGAAGTTTATTGCAGATTTTTCTCAAAAATGGTCCAAAACATTTTTACTTGTACTAATCTGACATCAGCCTTAACAGATGTCAGATTATAGTTCATGATCTGTACAGTGAGAAATAAAAAGTCGCATGTACCGTCATAAATAAGCTCAAATATTTCCAAATTAGTACCACAAACACAGATTTGTATTGCAAAAAAATAAAAAATAAAAATCACAAAGTATCACAAAATCCTGGAGGGACTGAAAAGATGTTCAATAATATAAAATTTTAAGAATTCATTGATATTTTAACAGTTTGTGAACAGGTTTTATCAATACATTCTGGCACAACCGGCCCTTTCAGCACATTCATGATCTTGATTTGGCCCTAAATGAAAATGAGTTTGACACCGCTGATCTATACATATCTACATTTGCATGCAATATTGTTTTCCATGTTTCACATAATAGTATGGAACAAAGTATTAGAGTTTGAGGAAATTTGCTGGACTTTTTTTTATTAGCTACATAAATGCAGCATAGCACTTAAAGTGCAAAATCCCACAATTTTATGTTTTTTTTATGCTTTTGGTGATGTGTTGAAGATCAATTAAGGCAAGGCTTACTCTTAAAAACGGCCTTGCTGATGACATCACATAAGGCAGGAAGTGATTAATCAGGCAGTAATGGCTCCATTTGTGTTTTCCTCAACATTTTTCCTTCTTTGTTTGCACATTTTAAATAAAATTCTTCTGTTTACTAGTATTCTGTACAGTTATAGCAGAAAGCAAATGCTCCAGAATCTAAGCTGAACTCTTAGCTGAACTTGTAGCCCGCCACAGTGTTTACACTAACGACAGCTGATCAGTTCGATCCTTGTGCCTCTTGTGATGTCCTCAACCCAAATACACGCAACATGTTTTGTTTCTTCAGCGCTCTGCATTGGGAATCCATGCTTCATTACCGAGCTGCAAAATGTACTGGGACAGTACATTTTTTGGAGAAAAAATAAATAAATAAATAAACAAGCAAACCACTGCATTGTGTCTTCGACCAAAAGAAAGTTGATTTTTTTAGCAAATTGATAAAAACTACAATGCATGTAATTAGTAGCAGCTCACTGTTTCATACACTAGGCAATATAAAATCATATTGATCAATGCCGCGGATGCAGTAGTGATCAAAAGAACCCCGTTTCTTTCGTGCACTAAAATCCTATTAGCCGCAAGAGGCAGTTCATTAAATGCCAACATTAATGCATCTGTCTGGTGTGACTAATGATGCTGCAGACAAACACCTTACTATGGGAAGATTTCAGAGGAGCCTCCTGTTATTACTTTAATAACCAAAGTCAGCCCATAGTTGACCAGACACCTTGTTCACAGTTTTGCTTAGACAACCAAATGCTGATAACAGTTGTAAAACAGCTTTTTCTTCCAAATTTGGCTATTTCCACAGCTTTACCACAACAGCAGCAAAGGACTCTTTCTAAAAAACTGTCCATGTTGTGAGCAGCAATTATTTCTCCTGAAACACCTTGAAATATCAGTCATCTACACAGCACAATACCACGGCTGAAATCAAGGGAGTTAAGAATCTCCCTTGATTCTTAAGTCAAGAATGCATTTAAAGCATGTATTTAAAAACGTCTTTTGAACAGCATCAAGTTTATCAACCTTAACTTATCAAAACCAAATATTTTCCATCATTTCATTCCCAGAGAAGATGAAGCGTCCAGATGTGTGCTGCAAAGAACTACGAGTGCAGAATGAGTTAGTGATAGAAGAGCACAGCGGGCAATTATGAAGGTGACTTTTATACGTGATACTGGTATTTATTTGCAGCAGCATTTTAAGTGTAAAAAAATGATGAAGCAATATCTTATAAAACAGGCCATGATAACTAACTGTGCGCTTTATTATTCATGATATAGAAAATGCATTTTTCTGCTCACTGCTGACTTGCTAAATGAGTCTTAGTCACATGTGCAGCCTAAAGGTTGTGGTTTTATTTTAAGTCAGGTTTTATAAAAGTGTGTTAGAGTTGACATGGCATGTTTCTTAAAGGTTATTGTTTTCATAAAGTAATTTATTAGGTGTTTTCAAGCGCAGGGTATAACTCTGCTCAGTCCATGTATGAGAAGTAGTAGAAGGATAATAATGTCTAATTTTTCTGCTCTTTTAAACACCAAACTGCAAGTGTTAATAGCAGTTTAACACTTGCAGTTTAAACAACAGTCAATTAACTCTTTAGAAATGAGAATATGTTCCAAATTCTGATGTGAGATTTTGCTCATAACTCGTTCATTAGTAGTTTGATATGTATTATTCTGCTTTGATTTCAAATATGAAGTCCACACCAAAAATGGTTTTATATGACGGCCCACATTTGGTTCTCCGTTAATCACACAAAAAAGTCAGCAGTTCTCAAAATAACTCCTTTATCAAAGTTGCAATATCTAAACAACAGTTTCTTTTATCTTCCTGGAATATTACTCAAGCTCAAGTGTTAAATCAAAATTGTCTGGTGGTCTATATTACGTTCCAAACTCAAAAACAATTAGGAATTTCTTCTAACGTTGAAGCAAGACATTCATAGGTTGGTGGTTTGTTAAATGTGAGTGAAGATGGCCACCATCATTTAATAAAATGTAAAAGTTTATTATTACCAGAGTTACCTTTGTAATAATCGTTGCTCGATACTCATTTGATTGTATTTAATTTGGTAAAATCATGTTGAAGTTTAGCTTTTGGCTTCTTTTTTTTTCTTTTTTTTTTTAAAGTGCAGTTGTTTTTTAAACCTGATTAACCTTTGGACAACCACATTTCCAACCCTGCATAGAGGTGGTTAAAATGGGTAAATCAATATCCTGCAATGCTTAAAATGGTTTAAACAAATTCCTGCACGAATGATTACAATAATGCCTCTGGCTAAGAGCCACTGCAGGTATTGCATTGTGTGTGTAAGACAGCACCACCAATTTAGCGATTCTTTTTACGAGTGCAGGGCTTTATATAAAGCCCCACAATCTGAATTAATACAATGCTGTGTGTGTGCGCTTCAAAATCCATCTACGACACAGTTGGCTTTCTCACTTTATGCACTTTTTAAAACAACCTGAGGGAGAAGAAAGTTCAGAGATGCTGAATAATTCAAGCGGAATATGAACGGCAGCACACAGTCTGAGAGCGCCTGTTGACCTCTGGTCCCCAACTGGACCCTGACTTGTGGCCAAACTGTCAGTTCATCAGCATACCACGGGAGGCGAAACTCGCAAGGCGCATCTGTAAAGTATCGTAACGAGATTATTTAGTGTGCCGACAAGGTCCCGGAGACAACCAAGAGAGTGACGCCTGCAGCTGGTCATTATCTGCTCTAGTCACCGCAGAATTGTAAACAGCTATTTAAAAAGAAGAGAAAAAAAAAATTCAATCTCAGGTAGATCTCCTCAGATGTCCGGTCGTAATGCTGATGAACTCCCGTCCGTTCATCCTGACGACGTGGCTTTATCTCAGTCTATTCTGTAAATGTGGCTTGAAAGAACATTTGGTTTATTTACAAGGGCCTTTATGATGTACCTCATAATGCCGGTGCTGATCCAGCCGGTGACCTGACACGGCTGCACAGACACAGCCTTGAGACTGAATAAATAGCACACAGCTATATCTGTGTCATTACAAACTGGTCCTCATCCCTCGCTTGGACCAGTGGTCATCAGTCATCGGGAGTGACTTTATCTCTCGGAGGTGCCAAGGATATCGGCGGCATGGAGACCTTGCATGGTGACCCCCCGAGGGATGACAGTGGGAGGCCTGATGAGGCGAAGGCACAAACAAAATGAGGGGAAAAAAGTGCGACAGGAAGAAGAGGAGAATCGGAGATGGTGATGGAGTGATGGAGAAAATACTATTAAAGGTAATGAATGTCAGTGTGCCAGAGCTTCTGTATGATTGAGGTTCCTTTCGCCAATTACCATGACAGCCAGAGGTCTGGTCCCTTTCTCCTTCCCACGGGGGGAAAGTCTGATTCCAGTGCCAAAAGCTGGCCTTGTTAGAGGACCCGATAGAGACTATGGCTTTAACTCAAGGTCATCATTTTTTAGATAAAGAGCCGTGGCCTCTGCACAGCGGTGGGAGCGGCGACCGAGCGAGCGCTTAATTTCAAGAGAGAATTTGATGGTCATCTTGAGGGCACAGACCGATGACCTCGGCCTGAAGCCATCTATCAGGGACAAACAGATAGAGGGGGCTGCCTTTCCACCATTTGTGATCAACAATTTTTATTTTTTTTAAAATCAGAATGAACTCAAAGCTCGAGTCAGAACAGATTTTTTTCACTCCCGCTTTGAGGGAAAACTGAAAGATAATTAAAACGTGATCCATCCTCAATAATTCGGCGAAATGTTTCAGCAGAGCAGCATGGGGTGTTAATTGCGCAGAAATTATTCATAAATGTCTTGCCTCCCAACAATCAAAACGGGGAAAGAAAATTAATACACCTATACATCAACCCGCTGATGAATTTTCTGAGCCCCGAGCAACAAAATAAATAAATGATTAAGGTTTCAGAGTACTTCATAAAGATTATTTCAAGTACTTTTTTCTTTTTTCCCCACCAGAAACGATGGAAGTTTCTGGAAACTAATGAAGCACATGGAAGGTGTACAGAATATGTTTGACTAATAATCAGTCAAAATGAAAGCTGGTGCTCTGAGCAAAACAGAACAAAATCTGGAACTAAGAGCTACAGCCACAACTAGCTGGTGTTTTAGACGTAAGGTAATTCAGCTTTCTATACAAATGCAATGAAACTGCACTGAAATGATTTTTGGGTATATAATAGCCTTAACAAACAAGGCTGCTAGTTGTGAGATTAGCTAAAAGATATGATTTCAAAAAGATATTTTCAAAAAAAATCCTTCAGTTTTTACTGTGATTGTATACACTTAGCAGTAGCTAATTGTAAGTCATCAAACAAAATCGTTAGCGACTACTCCTACTAGTTTTCAGGGGCTTCTTGAAAAGTTTGTCCATTTTTAGCTCAATGCAATATATTTATTTACCTTTTTTAAATGTTAGAACAGCACCAATTTTGAGTGATGAAAGCTGCTTTTGTTTGAATTTTTTTTTTTTTTTAATTGTCATCTTGAGGATTGCTGCTGAACACATACAAGGTAACAGATCTGTCTTTCTGGACACATTCAACTTAAATTAAAGATGAAGTCAACTCTTAGAGATGGAATTGGATCTCTAAGTTATTACTGCACATGAGCTGCAAGTTTAATATAGTTTCTGCTTTTCTAATCTTGGATCTTTTGAATGTCTTAGCCCTGCAGCACTATTCGTAGGCACAAGAGCTTTGCTGATCGCCATCTCATAAGGGAATGAATTCAAATTTCTGTATATTTCTTTAGAAAAAAAAATAAAAATCCTTGATACGATTATTTCTACAAATTAAGTGTTTGCCTGTAGTTGTGCAAAAAAAAAAAAAACACATAATGATATAGCCCTTTAATATTTAACTTTTTTAATTACTCGTCTTAATCTCTAAATTTTAGTGAGTGAATGGAAGCTGAATAAATCAACCCTGGATGTTAATTACTAAATAGCACAAAACTAGTGCGGATAAACAGCTATGGCAAATTAGCATTTAAACAATTTCCCTCCAAATGCATAAATGGAGAAATCTTCCTGATGTTGCTCTGTGATGTGCTGCCAGTGTGCGAGGCCCATGATGAGACGCTAGGCTGGTGTGGCAGCCAGGCTGTCTGTGGATCCCCGACTGTGTCCATCTGTGAGTCCATCCTGCAGGGACTCACACTGGGCACGGCTGACAGCAGAAAGAGGACGACGACATGGGGCCAGAACATGTGGGCAAAACATAAATGGAGATGGTGTGCACACGAAGGAAACCAATAAACCGAGTCCCAGTGATCTGAGACTGGAAGTAAATGACAGAAAGATGAGCCGGAAGGAAAATGTGAGAAATTTGCACTAAAGGTCAATTTGGTTTTTAAACTTCGAATGATTTTATTTTTTTTCTTGCGCAAGATAAAAACACAAAATTATGTAAAACTACAAACTAACACATAAGATGTACTTATTGTTTCAACCAGATCTTAAATGTATTGTTCTAGAGAAATAGGAAATAAGTTTGCAAACAATAAACACAAAATGTTGAAAACAAACAATGAAATACTAACATGATAAAGAAAATAACATTCATTTCAGTGTTTGTTGCTTTTTATCTGGAACAGTATGTGGCCAGAAGCCATTTTCTGCTCTGGATTTCAATGAAACATAAATTACACATTCAGCTTTCCTTTGCTGCAGTATGTATGGATTTTCTCCATGTAGGTTGCATAAAACTCGCACTATTTGTCACACAATAAGCTTTAAGATTAAAAAACGAAACTATAGAAAAATAAATATGATAAAGTAAAACATTTCACAGCTACATTTATGTCCATATTGAATCCTTTCTTCCACCTCTGCCTTGGGAGGCTGTCATGAATCACCGAGATGAGTGTGTTGCACTTCCAGCAACACACTCATGGACTGAATACAAGCTGGTATTATAACTAGTGGCTCAAAATTCACTGCTTTCTAACATTCTTGATTTAGACTGCGGTGTGTTTTTTGTTGTTACTAAAACATAACAAACACATCGGAAAAGAATCAAATTTCTTTACGTTTAATGACTATAGTTTTCTGAATATTTTGTACTCCACCATCTTCCAAAAGTTAATGATGTAACCATAATTCATTTGTAGTCAAAATCACTTTCAATCAAAGTCGGTCCAAAACAGGGACTGTCGCTCTTTTCACTATGAAGACACCAAGTGAATAAATGGCAACAGTCCAAATGTTTAAGAAATGACAAACTGTCCGGGTTTTTTCTTCAGGGAAAATCCAAACATCAACTATTCATCTAGGAGAACTTTCTACTGCCAGACTGACAGTGGTAATGTCCTTCTCAATGGGGGAGTTTAAACTCAATATCAACCACACAAAAGAATCAGGTTGGTGTTTCCTGCCTCATTTACTGTTTTGACTGAAAACAAAAACACACACACAAATAGTATTAAATAGTAAACCACTCTTTAACTCGATGAATTTGTAGAGTGAAATGCTTATAATTTAGGCAATATGATTAAAGATAATTTTCCCTAAAACTGATCTGTTTTAGAAACTCCTTTAATGAAGTGATTAAAAATGTTAGCCTGGTTTGTTCATGAATAAAACCATGGACTAGAGGAGCTATATGTGCATGGATCCTAACATTCTCAGTAATCCCCTCTGTCTACAGAACTGCACCAATTATTTTAATGCTTTAAAGAAACGATTTCCAACCTGTTTTGCTGTCAGTGTCTCATATTGTATTTCTACACAAAGCCTCCTCCCACTACCCACCTCCGAACCAGACAGTGCACGTGTGCACATACACCCACACGGCAAAATAATCCATAAATTTCCCACTATATTTTTCTTTCCATTAAAAAAAACAAAACACCCACTTTTGACTGCCTACATCTGATGAGACGTAGCAAGGTGCTTCTTCTTCATGCTGCAAAAATAGAGATCTAACACTCACTTCTTTGACAAATACTTGTCAAATTTGGCAGGGTGAGAATTACGTGACAATTCAGGTAATTCGGGTTTGTTTTTCAGAATGTGAAGGTGAATCCATACAAACAGGGGCATCCTGCAATCTATCAGTTCTCTGATGTTTTTATGTAGTAAAAAAACTACACACTATTAGTTGTTATTAGAAGGTATTCTGGAGTCAAACTGACTAAAAGACAAACCCTGAACACACAGAACTAACCTGGTATATTTGCCTTGATTTTTTTTTCTCTTGAGGCTTTTTACAAATGCAGACTCAGTGCCCCAGTTTTTATAAGCCTTTTAATTTAAGAAGTGGCATCTACATCTAGGCTGCTGGTCTAGTTCAAGAAACTTAATAAATTCTCAATGAATGCTGTCCAAAAGCACAGCAGTCCTTCTCCAAAGCAATTAATGCTTTCTCTGAACTTCTTGGAATTTCATAAAAGACCCGATCACTTGCTTGTAAAAGCAGTCTCTGAGCACTTAACTTCACAAAGACTGTTGATAATCCAGCAAGTGGTAATACTCTGATTCTGACAAGCCTCTGTGACATCCAAAACTCAAGAAACCCCCTATGGTTGAGGCAAACCCCCAGAATGGGCATTTTAATTTGTTTTCTAAAACCGGGCTGATTACCATCTGCATGATGAACGTTGATAATTGCAAATGCTACGCCCCTTCAGAAAAGCCCTGTGAACCGCTTCCTTTGGCTACGTAGTTTTTAGTAAGCAGCACAAGCTTCTTGAGATCTTTACAGTGGATCAATTCCCTACAGCACCCCTTATCAGTAAATTAAGTGGTGGATCCTTATCTTTGTTGAGGGATGGCCCACATGTCCATAGGATGTAGCTCCTTACTTAATGTCCTTAAATAACATCTTATGTTCCTCAATTCTCACTTTAGTTTTTCTTCATATTTTATGTGAAATCTACATGTTTTTCTCTGATTCACAAAAAAAGATCCCATAAAAGTGCCTCACAAATAACTAGACAAATGGAAATTTTTGCCAAAAAAAAGAGCACGATTTTTCCTTCCGTTTATAGAAAACACACAATCTGTTTAAAAAGGTAAATCCTCTGAAGTAGACTTACTTCAAGGATATAACCAAACAAACACATAAATCCTCAATAAACTCCCGCAGTCTGTTCCTTTCAAGTTTATTAGGAGACAAGAACCTCTCCTTCCTTAGAATTTTACACCACAGAGTAGAAATGAAACCCAGACACTTTAAAAATACTAGTCTAAACCCAGAAATGTCCAAAATGTTCCGTCCATAAGTGCTCAGTAATAGAATAAAAGCCTTGTCTTACATGGTGCACAAGTTAAAACTCGAGAGATGGAGCTAGGGTGCAGTTTTGATAAAACGGCGAGAGAAAAGCAAAAGATTAATCTCAGATATAAAACATCTACAGAGCAGAAATGTAAATATGTGCTTTATAAGTCGCAGACACAAAACACAAACAGTGAACCAATCAAAATTTTTAAGATTATTTTCCCTCTGCTTTTCAATACAGCCATGACCTTCCCATCGGCATGGCATATTATTAGACAAAACAGCATAAACAACTTATGAAAGTGAAAATAAATTACTTTTTTCTTTCTTACTCATCTGGCACACCATCATCTATGTCATCTACTGCAAAGACACCACATCCAGTGGGGTGACTATGTTGGCATTGGAATACAAAGTGTGAAGTCCTGAAAATGTGAACATATAGGGGCACTAGCAATACATTCTAAAAAGACTATTGCAGTATTACATTGAAATTTAAAAACAGAGGGGTTTTTTACAGAGAAAACCATCTCACTTTGAAGTTCAAGGTGGAAGTGTCATGGTTTGGACTGTGATTCGCTACGTCAATCGGCGAACATGTTTCCTTCTCCCTTTTATCACATTAACTCTTTCAGAAAAGCCAAAAGTCACTTCGAGCTACCGTAAAGTCTCTTTTTCTGAAATTAAGCTAATTGTTTTTATTGCAAAATTAATACAATACTTCAAAATGTGCACAAAAAGTGTTGATGGAACGTTGCTATTTGTCGCTCTCTTGCAACCTGAATGCAGCAAAAAACCACAGAAAATACAGCTTACTTTGTAATAACTTCTACCAACTCTGTTCATTTTAAAAACCTTAATGAGACTAAAAATAGCTAATTTCAGGTCTTCTTCAGTCTTAACAACATCCACACTGGAAAGCGTTGCCGTCAGCGCCACAAGGGTCGATAAAGCTAAAAATGTACTCATTCTAGTAACCAAATGATTTCTCAGAGAATCCCTAAAAACTTATAGTAGAAAGAGATTGAATTTATAGTAAAATGAAGTCCATAGCTAAAATATAACAGTTGAATTCCTATTTCTTGTAATATAATGTAAAAACTTAATTTCTGGCTTAATTCTGTCTCTAGTAGAATGTTGTTGAATTTTGCATTCAAGGTTGTTTTTTTGGTTTTTTTTAAATTGCTGACAAGCAGTAAGGGAGCTAACATGGGGAGAGAAATGTGTCATTTTAGGGCCTGGCTGCCTAGAGTATAAATGAGAAATGAAGCTGGTTTGAGTTGAGCACATAGGGAGCAGGTTTCCACACGCCTTTGCCAAGTCCATCTGGATTCTGCCACACAACTGTCAAGAGTAATTATTCCCCCAGAGAGTTGCATCTAATGTTGGCCACACAGCTCACCTTACTTTGTATGCAATATTCTGAGACTTGTGTGAAAACGTTGCTATGCAGGTGTAAGAATGCATTCAGAAATCAGACGGTCATTGTGTGTGCGCGTGTGTTCGGTTAGATATTTTTGACATCTGATTGCGCAGAATGAACAAAGCCATTCATTTGCTTGGCCTGCTTCGAAGAGCTTCATCTCTATTTCTACAGGCAATTAGGGGTTTTTTGTTTTCTCCCGTTTTATGTTTCCGCCACAGTTTCAAAACGAGGCAGGCAGAATTAACGGCATGAACGCTCAAACGTATGATCAAGTGACCCATTAGCCTACACTAAATTAGTTATGTGTGGCTCTTCTTTCACGCTCAGTTTACTTTTGATGAAAGCTTATAATGCTCTTTCTGCTGGTATTCATACAATAGCCATTATCTGCCAGTTCTCTAAACACATTAATAAAGAGACGGATTGCACAACATTCATCCGCAGTGTCATTACAGCTTTTGTCTCGTGTGCAAACAACACGAATGAACGATTCTTCCACAGCTTCATTATTATTATGACTTATTGCCAACCGGATGCCCAGCTGCTAATATGCCTCTATTTCCAAACAGAGTCAAAAAGAGAGTTTTAGAGACACAAGAACGTCCAAGAAGTTAGAAAAGAGTGGAAAGAAGAAAAAAAAAAAAGAACGCTTTCTTGCTGTCTGGGTATTATTGCTTGTGACTCCACAGGAGGAAAAAAAAAAGGGAGTTCCTCTATTCAAATACTGAAAATACTTCAGAGGCTCGCTGTCATTCTCAATGCATCAATGAGAAGTTGAAATATTCATAAAAACGAGAGAAGTCAAAGGGCAAGTCAGTACTCGGTACCTCCTGTTGTCTGAACTGTTTTTGCCAAACTTGACAGAATGCTTGGTTGGTCGGGCTGGAAACTGGCAGAGATTCTTTTCTCTTTATCTTTTTTTTTTCCTCTCTCCCTATCTCTTTCTGAACCGAGGCCAGGGTCCTCTTGGGCCTGGCGCTATTGTGCTGGAGGAAAATTGCCAATCCTGACTACTCTGATTGAACAGTGCAAGCAGGAGTTTTATGAAAGAGCTGATTTGCTATTCATTACCTCCCTTCTCGCACTCCTTTTTCCCACGTTCCCCTATTTTCCATTGGCTGAATGTGCCACACTCCAACTTCCTTTCTTGGTCTTTTATTCTTTTTATTTTATGTTCACAGATTCCCTCTCTGATGATTCTCCCTGAGGAGAATTATATATATATAGATATATATATATAGATATATATATATATATCTATATATATATATATGAACTTTGATTCTGGGGTCTAAGCGATCCCAAAAAGAAACTTTGTTACTTGACATCTGGTTGGTATGAAATAAAAGGTAGACGGTGTCATTTTCTCCCTGCAATAAGTTGGGCATGAAACGACTGACGCTCCAGAGGGATGAAATGACCACCACCCATGTGGAAAGCAGTAATGAGGTTCTTGTAAACAGTCTATTTATGTCGGAACATTTAAAAGACACAGAAGAAGGTCAAAAACACATGAAGTGCAAGACTGGATGGCGTTTGCTTCAATAGGCAGCGTAATAAATCTGCATAACTACCTATGATTTAAACAGGGAATGTTCTTTTACTCACCAATACAAAAAGGAATGATTTTAGCAATTATATCATGCCAAAGTGTAAATAAATGTATGGTATCTATTGGTGAATTCAGTGAAATGTGGGTTGAAAATATCTATTCTTATTTGTTGCAATTCTAAGTATTTATCTTGAACCATTATAAATGATACATTTACATATATATTAATATTTTTTAAACATTTTTGTTTGATTGCAGAACGACACTAAATTCCTTTTTAATATTCATTTGTGCTAATTTTGTTGGTAAGATCCTACAGCTTGATAAATAATTTGTTAAGCTTTGATACAAAGAAGATATCACCGCCTTAAAGCAATTCACTGTTCTTCTAATGCAATAAATGTGTTTCTCCTTACTTCATTAATAATGGTGATTTTGACACTGACCTAAATAATCCTAATTTATTTATTTTTTTTCATAAGCGAGCATCCCTACCTACAACTAGAGTCGAAGTAAAGGGAGAAACAATTTAAAAACCCAATCTTGAGCACATCAAAAACCATCTTAAAAAAGATCTTAGAGAAAGGTTTTGCAACTACTATTCATTACTGAGATAAATTTTTCAGTAATAAACAAAGGAACAATTTCCTTGCCCGTTTTCGTTTTTCTTTGCCTTTTAAATTGGGTGCAGGCGTCAACCGCAGTCGGAGCCAATTGAAGAGGTCAAAGAATAATTTCCACATTCATCAGCGGAGAAGCTGTGTAAAAATCCTCGTTATAAATTTATCTCGTATGTAGAAGCATATTTTCACACTTTGGATTTGTTGAAAATGGAAAAAAGTAGAAAAGTTTAAAAACTTTTGATTGCTATTCTGTAACGTCACCTCTGAACTGTGACAAACAAGACCGGACAAGTACACAAATTAATGTTACGAAGTTAGGAGAATCTGAAAGGAGAAGAAAAACATCTCGAAAGTTTACAAGACAGCACCAAAGAGTCGCATGTTGGAACCGTCATGTCTCTAAAGCAACCATCAGATGCAATTAAAACCGGCTGTTGTGGAGGAAGAAGCCTTTCTCTATATGCTTAGAGTTTACCGAGTGCTTTCTGGGACTTTAACTATGCGATTTGGTCAGATGAGCTTTTAGGCAGCAAACACTCAAGGTGAGTTTGACGTGAAATAAAAAGCATAGTTGTAAATGTAGATCTATACGTAGAACAGCAAATTATGGCCATTTTTAAAGTATGGTGGAGGACCCGTGATGATGTGGGCCTGTTTCTCTTCTCCAGGCAAGTGTGAGATTCTGTTTCCCTCTGCTGAACTGTTACGTTGATAGTGTTTGAGGTTAATATACACAAAATTGAAATGATAGAAGTTAGATTAATTGCAGACTGTGAGCTAACAAAGAGAGACACAATCTTTATATATTTTTTTAGATGTATTATTTATATCAGTCAGAAGAAAATCCTCCACTGAGTGGTTTCAGAGAAACCAAAGCAGTCACTAACCGCTCAGATAAACCTTTTCTATTTAAAAAAAAAAAAAAAAGGTTTAATAATTAATAGAATCCTAGGTGAATTTGTTCAGACAGGATAAGCTTTTGAAATATGTCGCGCCTGTTCTCTGAGAGGCACACCAACGAGAAAATTTACCAACCCCCAGGAGAGGTTTCACTAAAAACGGAAACTCCACGAGAGTGAAGTCATTTCATTAAGAACCTTCACGACTGGAAAAGCAACGTTAGCCCAGTGCATGCAAACATTCAAGCACAATAAGTCCACAAAACAAAAAAATGTTTTTGATAGCACACCTAAATCCTGTCTAGTTTAAGTTAAATGCTTGTTTATAAGCAGTCCTCTTGATTCTTTTTTCTTTTTCTCTTTATTTTCATCACTGCTCACATACTGCAGATAAATTCTGAGTCGCTACCTGAGGTTCGTCATTCCTCGTTGGAGCCCAGGGACTCGAGTCCCTTTGAGCAGCATCCAGAGCTTCTGCATCCAGAGTTTATATGAAGCTACAGCCGAACAGATGGATGCACAGTCAGAGGCAAGATAAATCTTTGTCTTCTTCTTTTCACAGATTTACCTGGTCATGCTGTCGTTTCTCAATGTAAAAGAAATGAGCATTTACACTAAAACAAATTTCAAGATAGTTCTTAACATAGTGTGAACAAGATGCATGTAGAGATTTAAAAAAGGGAAGAAAAAATTCAACTTTTCCTGATTTCCTTGGAGCCCTGACTCTGATTTTGATCAATTCTGATATTCTAAGGACTGTAACCCGGAAAGTTGTGGGATCCCTATAAAGACGGTAGATTTAAATTCAAAAGAAACTTTAGTAAATGCAATATTATATTATTCCTTTTTTAGTCAAACTGTAAAACGTGGATTAAAGTTATGTGTTTTTTTATGACTATGAGCCAAAAGCTGTGGTAATTTTTGGGTTTGATGCATGTTTATTGCAGTAGTTGATCAGTCTGATCAAGTAAAAATCACATGATTTGGATCTGTTGCTGATTGGTGCCTGTCTAATTAATTAACTGTAAAACAAATTAGAGATCTTGGAGACTATCTTCAGCTTTGAGGGAACCCAGCTGTCTTCTTCGTGGCAAGCCAAAATGTTTTCTCTTTCCTATAAAAAAAAAAGAAAAGTAAATTTCTCCAGTCCGTATATTTTGCTAAAAGTACGTTGTGATCGTTTCTCAAACTAATTTGGAACTGGGCTCATCTTCTTCTGTGTAGGCTGTGAGTCTGTTTTAAAGTGATTAAGTCTTTAGTCAGACAGGGTACTTTTAAAGCAATTACATTTTAATGAATCTAACATTTTTTTCCCAAGGTTTCAGGCAGTTAAATAGAAACACCCAATTCAGAAAAAAAAGCCAAAGCTGCTTCTTCTGTGGCATGAAACACAAACATTAAGAAATGTTCAAACAACATATTTCATCTCATAGGAAAATAAATCTTACAGATATTTTTTATTTATTTTACACTCCAGCTATTTATCCCAGTGGCTTAATTTCTTTAGAAACAAATAATTAAATAAATGAGGCCTGTTTTTCAAACCACTTATAGCAGCAGTAAACATTATTTGATGTAAACGTATCTGTATTAAAGAAGCTCAGTTTCTCCTTAGAAAAATGTCAGTGTTGTTGTTTTTTTCTCTAACTCAATCACAAATTTTACCCTGGTTAGCCTTTACTGCATTTCAATAAAAAAAGCCGTTGTTTTAAGTAAAGCTGAAAATCAAACATGATAGTTGGAGTTATTAAAGTTTCTGCATTTTTTCATCAGAAAATGTCAGAAATTTCTTGATGCTCTACTCACAAAACCTACTCAGATCATTTCTAGTGCTCAAATACCTGGCATGTGTTAATATGTCTATTAATTTTTTAAATTAAAAATATTACTGAATTGATTCAGTGGGATAAAAATGAACTGTTGTGTAATAAATGGAGGAAATCAGTTGATGTAACATATGATGAGAATTTTGTCAGGTTTCATGTTAACACATCAGGTTTCATGAAGAAAGCTTTAAATACTGTTAAATACCCATTCGGTTTTTTGAATGGGTAACCTCACATAACAATATTTGCTGATGTTTTCGGCCTTTTTAAGCTCGTTTAGCCAAATAATTTCTCACTAATGAGGTGTGCATTGGTTCATGACAGTTTAATGAATGTCACAGCTGCAAAGACATGATAACTGGTTTTGAATTGTTATGGTGGTTTCTTTCTTTTTCTTTTTCTTTTTTTAACTCCACAATACAGTGGCAATGTCACATTATTGTTCATAATATATTGTGTCGGTGTCACAAAAACTAAGAAAAATCCCTAAATTTTGAGCTTTTACCAGGTGCACAATAACACCACATCCTACAGATCTGTCAGTGTTTGGAAAGATTTGTTATCATGACTGAACATAACAACCAGGAGGATGAAATAGAATTACTTCTCTTTAAGACAATCTAATTTAAACCTCTTTTGTTATTTTAGGATAGATGGCATCATGTTGGATATTTTGCTAAAATTAATAAATTGACCATTTTAACATCTAGTGAACAATATAAAACACTGCCTACTGCCATCAAGCTCCTTCTGTTAATGTTGAACAAACATATTAAGATGGAAAATTAATTCCAAATTAAAATATTAACATTAACGGTAACGGCTAACGGTAAAAATATTGGCAGAACACTCCCATTATATTTTTGGGATTTTAAACATAAATAGGTTTGCTGTACATTTTACCTCTAGAACAGTGGTTTTCAATTCCGGTCCTCAGGCCCCCCTGCCCTGCATGTTTTAGGTGTTTCCTCTTCTGCTGCACACCTGGNTGAAATAGAGACACATCTAAAACATGCAGAGCAGGGGGGCCTGAGGACCGGAATTGAAAACCACTGCTCTAGAACACATTTAAATAGATTAATTCACAAAGTAATTGCCATTACTTTGGATTGGTTGCGCTGCCTCTGTCAACAAAACTACCTGACGGGTTTCTACAAATTGCTCGGGTTTTTATTTAATGTTTTAATTGCTTTCAATGACAAATTTTTGGATTTTAAAGTTCTTAATTTTTTTTTGTTGAACTAATTTTACAAATCACTAGATTCTAATCATACATTTTATTGAATTTCCTCACCTCTCATTTAAATTCCCATTAATTTTTTTCACTACGCACAGTGAAATAAAAAGTTGACCTCAGCTAGCAGAAGTCAGCATGTTTAACAGCTTAATTAGCTGAATACTTTTCATCATTCGTGTTGCACTGGAAACAAAAAATAAATTAATTAATTAAAAAAAGCATAATAGTCATTCCACTTGCTTAAAATATCACATCTTCTGTGGCTGAGATAATTATCTGCTGCAGTCCAGCAGCCTTTTCAGGGTGAACGTATGCAAATGAGCACAAAGCCAAGCTGAAGAATGAATAATAGCATATTTATAATGTCCTTTATCTTATCAAGAACGCTGTGATACTCTGATATTTCAGGTATTATATTATACCTCCATGAGGTCAACATCGTAAAAATGAAGTCCATAGATGAAAATCAATGGCTAAAATAAGAAAAAGTCATCTTCATGTGTCACAATTTGTACCCTTTCTATGAACTTATTGGGTTAAAAAAATGTCTAAGATTAAAATGATATAAAATGAAAATTTCACAGGGGAAAAAAATCAAAAGAATCAAAGTATGATGCCTAGGAGGCAATTTGTTTCTGAACCCTTTTTTTTATTATCATACGCACCACAGATCCATTGAATTAAAATTCAATAGGATCTAGGCTGCTTCCCAAACGGTTTTGCACCAGTGAACTGTGATATGACTCCTCTGCTCCACTCAAAATCCTGGCACCACAACCCACCATACCATTTAAACCAATCAAGACAACTAACATGTATTAGTTTATGATTAGTGTGATGCACTCATAGTTGATAAAAGTTTAGAAAATGCATATTGTACACTGTTTAAACATTTGAGATTACAAGTTCATTCAAAATACAAAACAACATCTAGTGCCTAAAATAGAACCTTTTAGATTTCACCACATTTTGTTGTCTCTTTTTCCGCTCTTTAAAAGGACTGTGTTATGTCTTTTCTAGGAACATTGTGCCATTTTATAGCATGATCAAGAAACTTAGCTACATCCAGCATTTATAATAATGCTGTATATATCAAATATGACTTAAAAGATGGAGGCCTTGAAATTTGGCCTCCATATCTCTTTAAGAAGCTCCTACACTTTCTAAACCTCCACCTTCAGGAAGTCCTCACAACAGTGTCCCTCTATTTCCCCATTAGCAACATCTTTATCAGCAAAGTAGCTCCTGTAATGAGCTCCGCAGATGCACAGTTCTACCAGGTGTTTGCTAATTGCTGCTGGCTAGTCTGAAGGAGCTGAGCGGGTTTCTCTGTGAGGCGGAAGCTTTGGAAAAGGCAGCTTCTAGGAGGAGCTGTGTCCTCGAAGGCGGAGCTAAGTCCATAGAGACGTTTTGCACAGCTAAATGGTCGCCACAGGAGATTAAAGGATTTTTCAAACACGCATGAAAGAATAAAGGCAACATTCCAGGTATGTTTTTGATGAGGGAATTACATTACAGCGTGATGTAAAACTCAAAAAAGTCAATTTTACGGCACGTTTAAGACATACTTGCATAATTGTTATGGGATGCAGCAAATGACTTTGTTTCAGGCACTCATTATGCAGACACAGATATGCTCTGCTTGTCCTGTGGAAACTATTAGATTAATTATTGAGTGAACATATTTCCCTCTCCTCTCCATCCTCGCAATCAGCTTTCGAGGTCCACTCCCTGCTCACTGAGCTGATTCATTGTCCCTATCATGACAAGCCTTTCCACAGTTTTTTTTTTCTTCGTTTTTTTTTTTTCTTTTTTACGAAACAAGACCTGCAGCTAGTTATGATTGTCTTGATGGATTTGTGCAATTTGACCGGCTGCCGCTTAATGAGCAAGAGACGTAATCAAAAGTGGAGAGAAAGGGACTCGAGTTTTCAAACTCGGCTTTGCCTCTGGATCATTTCACTGAAACAGCTCCTCCTTGTCATTTTTCTCCACAACCACGCAGAAGCGAGCGGTTTACACAGAACGAACGGCGGTCGATGCATCATCCGCTCCTGCATGCTGACGGCTGGTGAAAAACAGGAGTATTTACTGAGTCGGGGAGCCATTTACAACGGTAAATATGTACATCCCAGGCAAGTGAAGGGTTGATGGTTTTTGCAGCCGGCTGACATCTGATATACAGCTGCATCCAGGGAGAGGGGCTGATCAAGGCCACCTCTATCACTCAACCAGATAATCTCTGCACCCAGGAAAACAAACGGTGGTCGCCAGCTAACCTCAATAGTCTGCCTCACATCTTCATCTTGTGCAATCATTATCCTTCCTAGCTGTCCTCAGACTTCTGTCCAACTAGGGAACACCATTACTGTCTGGGGGAAAAAAAAAATCTGTTCATGCATTTCTTGAGATTAAAAACATCAAATAATGTTAAAGATATTTGTACATTTTGAACCCCTGCAAAGCAGTTCTGGACCATTTTGTTCTTTGGATGTTTAGATTGTGTCACAGAGACATACGAGTCAAATAGGGAGAAGCAGTGATTTCTGTTGGAAAACAGAAACCATGAGGGTCACAAAAATGGTTCCCAGGGGCAATTTATAGACCTCTGCTGTGGTTGGGATATAAGAACAGAGGAGTAAATTGCTTGTTGATGGACCTCAAGAACAAGATGGAGCCTTGGATTCTGTTCATACACAGAATAAAGGACACGAGCCAGAGCAGCCTGCTCCTCTGGTTGGGTAAACAGCGGCTGATATGACTGGGTAGATTGAGATGGATAGAACAAAGCCTGGGCTGACCAGGGCGGCTGAATGCCTCTTCTCCAATATGGAGCATGTTGGATGCTTTGATATTCATGAGCTGGTTCAAGGGACTCGCTTGGTATCTGTGATATATGACAGCAGAAGGAGTTGGCCGACTGTGACTTTATTATACGTGCAAACGGGGAAAAAGATGATATTTTAAGACATGTAATATTTAGTGCATGTTTGCAGTATTTCAGCTTCCCAAGCTGTATTTTCTTTCAAATACTGTAGATATGCTCTATGAAAAAAATCCACGAATCAAGCACAATTTGGAGTTATGTTCCGCATGAAAAGTTGTAAGTAAATCAGTAAATACTAAACCACAGATATGGGGGATAGACTGTAGTTAAAAAAATACATTAATCTACGGCCTTTCATAAACGGACATCTTTAGCTTTGTCCCAACAATGCTTCCATACTGATGCTGGGCTAATGCTTGGATGTTTTGATACAACTTATAAATGACTGGTCTTGTAGCATATTTTGAGTTAATCGTGTCAGAAAAATCTGTTGTCATGCTTCATAAAGTTTGTCCTGGCTTCAGTTCTCAGTCTCAGGTCATTTGCTGCAAGTCTTCCTGTTCTCTCTTCTCCCCATTTCTTGTATCAAATGGGGATTGATACAGGAGACTTCAGCCTAAAAACATCTTAAAAACATAAACTAAAAGTTTTACTGTTCTTTCCAGACTATAAGGCGCACTTAAAAGCCTTTACTTTGATCAAAATACGACAGTGCACATTACAATCCGGGGCGCCTTATTTATATTTTGTTCTGGAGTAAAACAGCCCCCCCTAGTGAATTAATATGGATTAATTCTGGTTGCCTACTGACCTCAAAGCGATTTTGTGTGGTACACAGTGCTCACTGTGCACTGTCAAAATGATTGTTGCGTTACATTATGGCTGCTGTAGTCAGGAGCGTCTCGGAGTATTACGTACTGTCCTTTGACTGACGGACTTGTCTGACTGTTTTGTTTCGTTGAACGCGCCATATAGTCCAGTACACTTTATATCTGAAAAAAGACCAAATATTGCCCTTTCATTCACAGTGTGCCTTATAATCCAATGCGTCCTATATTGCGGGAAATACAGTACCTTTAATATTGTAAATTTTGCAACTAGTGTGTCAGCAGCATGGAAAGGCATCCCACAGAGAGACAAAGAGCTGCAGCGGCCAATGCAGTCTGACTTTTAGAGTGAAAAATGTGTGTTTTCAACAGGCCAGAAAATCAAAATCAGTCATTTCTGGTGGCCAGCGGATTTCTTGGTGCACCTCTATTTCCTTGACATTAGTAATGATTATATCAAAAATCAAGGTCTCGCCTTAGGTCTAAGGTACAAAAGCAGAATAAAGCTTTTAGCAAATTCAGAACTTAAGCAACTTCCTTTTCAATTAGAGAAACCTACATAACGATTCAATGCACAAGTATAGATGTTTGCTGAGAAATAATATCAAATGTACAACACAGTGAGGTGTAATTTGTGATTCACACATTCATTAAAGGAAACTCAGACTCTGAATCAGTCTGTCACATAACATAAACGTTAGATCTTATGTAGTGAGACGTGCTTGTGTTTGCATGGAGCCATGTTTATACGACGTAATGAGTAAGACATGTGAGAAAACACAAACAGACTGAAAAAAACTAAAAAAAGGGACAGAGTGAGTAATAGAGAGAGAGTGAGGAAGAGAGAAAGAGAGAGAGACTCCCAAGTTCCCTGCTGGCAGGGTCTTTCATGTAATCTGAGCGACCATGGGGCCAGAAAGAAACTTTGATCGGAAATATTTTCTCCAGTCCATTTACAGCTCAGGCTCTGGTGTGTTAAAGCGCGTGTGCGTGTGTGTGTTTGCATGTGCACATTTTCTCCATACAGTAATGTGGAGGACATAAGCAGGTCACACAGACACATGCCTCATTCCACTCGCAGCAGACCCAAAGGATTAATTTAACGAGCTGTCGGACGCTTGTCCTATACGGCCCTCGTTAAGACCATCATGCAGAATCTCCATTTGACTGCCGCCTGCCGTGACTAATTGACTTATTTTGCAGGCCTAAGCAGTACTGAAAGCTCTCATATTTCATATTTATTTCTTTCTGGAGTAACGTCAGAAAACTTCAGCCCAAGCAGGACACCGCGCTGCCTTATGAATACCAAAGAACAAAAGAGGTGGATAATTGGACTGACCACACAGGGTGGAGGGTGGAAAAGAAAAAAGGGGCACTTTTGTCTTGATTTCTATTAGTTTAAATTAATGAATGAAAGGAAAATGGAGTTGCAAATAATTCCCGATGTAGAAACAATTCACCATGGCGGCCATTATATGCTTTTTCATTTCCCCTAACATTGCATTTAATCAAGATTAAACAGGTTTAAAGCATGCTGCTTCCAGCCCAGGAATAGTAATGACTGCATCAATCAGGCTTTACCTCATACTGGACTAATATCCAGATAAATTGACTTGTTTGTTTCTCCACTGTCAACCCATAGCAAATATTAGCCTCATCCACTCGCCATATCATCCTGGCAGAGTACATACATTGAGACTGGACATGTCAAGACACAGCAGAGCTCCCCTGGGTGTTAAGGCAGTCTTATAATGGCCATCTTGTTGACTTAAGTGCAGTTTCAATTTTCCTTTATTTTCTTTAGCTTGTTAGTTGTTGTTTTTTTGTCACGACTTGAATCAAGAGAGGAGCGAAGTGGTGCACTTTCACATTTAACTTTGTTTGCTTGTGAAACTTTAGCAGCTCATCTTTGTTAACAGTTGAAAAAGCAGTCACTTGGTGCTGCCACCCTCTCTCACCCACACAAAAACACACACACATCACCTCAAATGCCACATCGCTTCACTCTCTTTCTCTCTCTCGTGCGCGTACAAAAGCAAACAAAATGCCGGAGGCTGCCGGGTGTTTTATTCCGCCGAGCCGTTCTGTAGTTCCCGACGCAAATGGGCCAATACGTTTGCGTTAGCTGGTGGGGGCGTGCCGGGAATGGATCTGCGGCTGTGTTTTATTAGATCACTATTGTGTTTGAGGACATAAAATCTGACAAGTAAATGGAAAAGCATGGATCAGAAAAAAGAAAAAAAAAAATCGATAATAAAGACAAGCATGTGGCGGCCGGTGTTTGGTGCGCACGAGGCTTTGTGTCTCATCTCTTCAGGCAGAATACCAAACATATCTCACTGCTTTAATAGAGTCGTGATTCCAAGTGAAACATCAATGGCACCCTTGTTCATTCTTTCTTTTTTTTTTTTTTTTTCCAATCGCACAGACACACCCAAAAAAACCCGCTCCTTCTGCCCCGGCCCTTCTATCTGGTTAGATCTGCGCAGATGGATTGACAGTTTGATTGGACACGAGAGACACTGTACTCCCTATGGTAAGGGCAGATGTGCTCTATATGCAAGGCAATCAAGTAAAACTGAGCGGAGAGCACAGCAGCATCTCTACACCCACTCGCACACTGAACTAGCCTTAAGAGAAAGAGAAGTGGAGGAGGATGAAAAAGAGTGGGATGGAAAGGTGATTATGGTGTTTGAGGTGAAGTATGAAGGTCAAAAAAGAGAGAAACTGTAAGGAAGAAGAATAGTTGTGAGACAATAAAAAAATAGCTACAGCGGAGAGAAATTAGTTTGGTAAATGAAATTCACGTGTGTAGATTTATAAGAGGATCGAAGAGAAAATTGGACAAGTGTTTTAATTGTGAGAAGGAATTAAATTAACAATGTGGCCAATTAGTATGGCCTTTAAAAACTGTTTTTGGCCCCTGAAAATATCCCAAAGTCATGTTGAAAAGGTTATTTTATGATTAGCGAGCTGGCCTCTCCAATATTACTAGGGAAATGTCATTTTTATCCTTCTAAAGCCATTTCAAGGAATTTGTTGCAGAGTAGCGACAGCTCGATACAATGCCTTGAGGAAATATAGTTATAGTCAGTTTATAATACAAGGCTGTAAAATTGTCTGTGTAACACGAACATAACACAAACGCAATATTGTAATAATATTGCTATGTGTAATAATTATGGTGATAAAAGCTTGTTATTGGCAATAAATAAGAGTTAGCTGTTTTTAAAAAGCAGAGGACAAATAACAATTAAATTGTTACCGCCATAAAAAGGTTTATTATGGGAATTTAAAGAAGTGAGGAGTTTTTGCTGTTTTTAACAGTTCAAAAGTTACAAGTCATGTAAGTGATGATGTCATTCGTCAATCAGCATGATGATAAACTTTGCCTCGCTTTTTAACCTGTCACAGATCTTCTCTATTCTCCTTTTGTTTTCACTCAGCCAAGCAACTTTAATAATAGCTGAATTACCAAAGCAGCAGCTCTTATTCACATATTTTAATGCCTTCCTAATCAGACAGAAGAATTGCAAATGTGCTCTAAAAGTCATACATCTACACTATATTTGTAACTGTGGTCACATTTATTACCTTTAAGTTAGGACAGACAAAATTTGGCACAAGTTTATTTGTTTTGCCCTTTAAATTGATGCTGTGCTGTCAAAAGCACACAGCATACTGAACACTGAAGTTGTCTTACAGAAACATACTCACTCACCGCCCTTTTTGATCATTCTATAGCCAAAAAAACATAAGAAATCCACAAGAGGCCCATAGATTTTTGGCCAAAAGAGTGTTAAAGCTCAACACATGGTTCCTCTTTAATTATGTTTAACCGCATTAGCTCACAAAATCTTCAGTCATGAAAATTAAAGGCAACATCTGTGCTGCTATTTATCTGTGATGTGGAACATCAAGCTTCATCGGCTTGTCTCTACAGCATATCCCACCCATAAATAATAAATCTGGGGCGCAGAACTTCAATCTATTAGTTGTGATGTTCGGGGTATGAGCCTTCAGTTTAAATCCATTATAGTGAAATCGAAGACATTACAGTCAAGTTTAAAGCAAGGAGAGAGCCAAACGTTATATTATCAATATCAGCCTGAAAAAAAAAAAAAAAAACTGTAACAGCGTAACAACTAAATTGCATCTTGCAGCTGTGTACACACTGAACAGACACCAAGATTGCCTTGAGGCAAAATGATGTTCCTGCTCTTTTCTGTATAAAATATCCAGTTTGCCCTTTAAAAACAGAGTAAATCTTTTGTTCAACCCCAAATAAAGAATCTTTAAGAGACACCAAGGTGCTCACTTCAAGTTCACAATGTAAAAAAAAAAAAGGATTTGCTCAGTTTTGAGCTCTCAAAAATAAAAAAGTCTTCTCATGTACAACACGGCCAATTGATATGGCTGCATTAAATAAAAACTGAATGTCTAAAACTGGTGCAGAAAAAACAAAAGTATCCTGCATATATTGGGTATATTTTTGCACACAAGTTTCTCCTCTTTTACTCTTTTTGAGTTTGTAAAGTAATCCTTTGCAAAATTAATTAAGCAGAGTGCTGTTCTTTTGTTTTAGCTGCTTGCAGCTCTTTCTGCCAAAATATTGTGTGACTAACAAGGAAAAACCATCCTGTTTCTGTCAAGGATGTCTAACTGAGATGACGTTTTACCTCACTAAAATATTCAGTGTAAAAATCAGTGCTAGTGCTCTGAAGTGTACATCTGCTGGCTGATATACTTAGAACGCATCTATTTTCCTCGCCAACCAGTTTCGGCCTGCAGTAGAAACATGAAAGAAGCTTTGGACTTTTATTTTGAAAAAGCTCATTTTTACTCAGAAATGCAAAACCGCCCCCAACAAGGCCTCAAATAAGCACTGAATCTTTTATGGCACACTTAATTATCTTCGACACACACACACATGCTCACGCCTACACAGATACACAGTATCGTGATCTCAGAGAGCTGTGGCACTGCTTCTTGTTTTAATGTCTAGTTCTATGAAGCCAGAAAAAAAAGAAAGAAATAATTCTCAAGACCGAGTAAGTCATTAGAAACTTGGTTACTGTTATGTTTTGCTGAACTACTTCTTATTTGACAAAATAACATAAAATGTAATAAGTGGTGTCTTGGAGTAACTCTAGAAAAGATGAGCCAATTAGCTAAACCAAAACATGTTGTAGGAAAAAAAATGTGTTAAACTACATGTAGCAAATACCAAAACTATCCATAACCCCATGAAGATTTTTATATCTGGTCACGTTGCAGCCTTAACCTTTAAGATTTTGGGAATGTATTTCAAATGGACCAACACAAAATGGTGCATGGCTGTAAAGGGGAAAAAAAGATGTCTGAAAAGTGTGGCATGCATTAGTATTCCATGAGTTTTGAGGAAAAGTTTTGCTGCACTTACAGCTGAAAATCGTTGGTTCTATCCAATTGTGCAACATCTGAAGCTCCATTAGAGTGTACAGAGAGCATCTGTGAAAACAAAGCACTGTGTAACCTAACCTGCACTTAAAGTTTTGTTCTAAAAGTAAAAGCCTTCACAAACCACCTGTTTTACGGTCGTTTATATTGACCGTAAAATTGCGTAGACTGGGAAGACGAAAATAAATTCACTAAAGGAAACACGGCGATTTCAAAAATACTCACGCTTTTCACGACAATTTTTTTTTCACACATTTATAATGGAAACGCAGCTGCAAATGAGATTAAATTACTAACTAGGTGTCGAAACAAATGCATGACCTGTGACCTTGAGGACCCTTGACCACACTATCTTACAATACCACAATCATCATATTTCCAGTTTTTACTTCTCTCCACAATTTGTTCCTTGTAATGAATTTCCAGTAAGAAGTCCACAGCTTCAATGTGACAAAATGTGGAAATGCTCAAAGGAAATTAATCGCTTAGAAAAAGTGTTTCCAGTTCAGCATGTATGATTTAGAAAAAAAAACCTGATTGATATACCAGATGCATACTTAAAGATGTTATACAGAACAAAACTTCCAAACAAAGGACAGCAGAACAAACCCCACCTGTACGTGTGTTGACTCAGCAGGGGTAGAATGCAAAGGAAGCAGCTGATCTGAAGGAAAATAAATATTTGAAAGCGATACAGACTGGCTGCATTACTTTCCATCATATGTTGAAATGTGACTTGTTTCCTGAAATGTTGTTTTCTCCCGTACAAATACGCTATTACCACGAAATGAGTCTGAAAAGGGACGAATCAAATGAAGCACATAAATTCAGAAAACAAAGTTTTAGGCTCTTTAATTCCAACCGGAGACTCCGCCCGCTGTATCCATCTTTTGCTAAATTGATGTCAATACCTATTGTCATTGCAAAAATAATCATATGGTTTGTGTGTTTCAGCACTAAACAGTTTTTTTTCGTGTAAAAGTACAACTACATTTTTTTGTGCATTTTTAAAAAAATGAAATTAGAATTATTAGCTTGTAGATTGACTTTTTTTTCTAGATCTGAGCTCATTTAGTGTATTGGTTTTGGATTTAGGCATTCCAGTGTCTGTTCTAACAGGCATTCACGCTCCAGGTTAGCCACAAGGCTCACTTTATTCTATCTGTTTTATAGTTGATTATGTTACAAAACAATAAAAAATTCAAAGCTTCCTCTTAAAGTTTCAAGTTTATGGCCAGCATATTTACCGAGCTAGCTTTATGAACACCAACTCTACCAGCACATGTTGCTCACACAAATCTAGATGTACTGTGCTGGACGCAATCCATTGATTTTGAATTACTTTTGTGCATCCTTGTTGAAAACTCAGACTATTTCAACGGTTAGGTTCTACTTCACTCCTTTCTTCAAAGTGTTTTTCTCATTCTTGTCATCCACTCAGACGCTTTAACCTCTCGTCGTCTCACTTTCGATCTCCTCCTTTTTCCACTTCTCTTTCACCGTCTTCAAGCTCTAACTGCTAAGGCCTGTGATTGCAGTATTCGTCCCTTCGGACGAAAGCAGATGCTTCCTTTCCTGAGAGAGGAGAAGCTCATTTAGGCTGTTCAATCATGATGGAACTGGGATGTTTCCTGTGTGTGTGTGCGTGCGCGTGTGTGTGTGTGTGTGTGTGTGTGTGTGTGTGTGTGTGTCTATGTATGTGCATTTCTGAACATATGATAGATGGGACGTACAAAAAACTTTTAAGCAACAAAACAGTGCTGCTGTTTTGCACTTAAAGTGGAAAACAGATTTAAACACAGGTTGTACAACGGGTAGTTTCATTTGTTCCGACATCTGTGCCAGTTCAAGCACGTGGCGCATGGAGGAGTGATGCACAGAAAAACTGGAAAGATTGAGACTAGAAAGAGAACAGCAGAGGCTAGTAAAGGATTGTACTCCCCAGCGTGTTGACAGTGAGCCTGACAGTTCATTAATCCAACCAAATCCCTCCGAAGTTACTCAAGTGTGGATTCTATTTTCAAATTTCCTATTAGTTCCTCTTTATGGATTAAGCACTGAAGTTCACGAGTGAGTGCCCAGCCCCAGCCCTGGCCCAGCTCATATAATTGGCTTGTAATGGATTTGGGGTCGTCTTTGCATCACTGATAGGGATAGATCCAAGGCAAAAACGTCTGCTTCCCCATTTCTCCTTCCAAGTAGTCCAGGCTCCAAGCCTCTGGTTTTTGTATTATTCCTTTTCTTCGTTCCACATTGTCATTTCTGTTTCCGTGTGCGGCTGCATCCTTAGCTGGAGGACTGTAGCGGGGGAACGTGACATGGCTGGAGATGAAACATGTCAGGTGTCATGCAGCCTTAGGGGCCCTGTCACAGGCAAGACCCCTGATTCATAATCTCCCACCCCCACTTCTGCAACCTCTTTGTTTTCTCCAGCGTGTTTCTCGCTTTCTGCTTCTTTGGGGATTGATACATTACAAGCAGATCGACTTGTTTCACCTGGAAGTCATATTTTAAGGCCCGGGTCGACTCATCTTGCATTACAACGATGGAAATATATGGTGGACTAGTGGACCACAACAACTTCTTGCTATGTGGAAATTGCTTTATGGAAAAGCAGATATAAAACATGTGCGTTTATTAATTGTACTCTTTACACTGTTTATCTCTCAGATAACGATGTGGTTAGGCTTGTCACAATAATCAATAAATCAATTAATCACATGGTAAATTAAAACAAACTCAATAATTTCCATTGGCATGATTTATCATTCATCTCTTTTTTTCTCTTTCTACCAAAAACTGAATGATAAAAGTCTCGGTGCTTTGGTCTGACATACCTTTTTTTGAAGGACAATTTTGTTTACAAAAGCTTCAAAATTCATTTGTTGTATATTTAAGTATATTTTTATATATTTAAAATGTTTATTTTGCACATTTAAAATGTTCCAGTTCCAGTGTGAAACATTTATTAGAATTTAACGTTTGTTATCTTTTAGAATATGCCCTTGCAATATAATTATGCCATTGTCATCATATTCCTTAAAAATGGTCTCAAAACAACATTGTTTATCGCAGCAACTTCTGGAACAATTTATCGTCCAGTAAAATTTTGTTATTGTGACAGGCCTAGATGTGGCGCAAAAATTTGCTTAAGCTTGAAGACATTGCGTAAGCACATTGAAAGATTTTGGAATGATGAAGAACAACTGTCTGATGAATCAAATTTCTGCAAATAAAGTACAAAAATGTTTTCTTTGCTCTACTCAGCACCCAATTAAACAAAGTCACAGTAACAAAAAACAGTCATAGGAACACCAGCGTTGGAGCCTGCCACCAAGGTAAACCTGTTTTAAGACTGTTATGTTTAGTAGCTGTTTATTTCTATATTTTTCTCTAAAATCTAATATAAACAGTAGAGATGACATGCATAACATTACACAAGTTTTAACAATTATTGTGGTAATTTTAGGTATGCTTACATGTTTTTATATACAAGTAATTACCCCATCTTAGATTCTTAGCTTTAGATTTTTTGCTAAGCAAACAATATGAGCCGACATTGTGATTGCATTACCATAATATTGAAAGTGAAGGTGGGTGCCAAGTTTTACCTGTCGTCCAAACTTGTCAATTTATGTCAAATCAAGATAAACAAATAAGGCTTTTCTCAGTAATTGCTTGGCATCTGAACTTTTGTGGACAGGTCATCAACATGGTGTGAAATCTTTCAGAAACCTATATTTCATAATTGAATACATTACTACAATCATTTCCATTGGGGAAATGATCTAAATCATTATTGTAATGTTCTATGGGGATAGTTTATTCACCGGAACAGATATGGAAATTGCTAACAAGAACACACGATAAAGCTCTCTCCATTTCCCACTAACAAACAACGGTGCAGCAGACGAGAAATTTGAATTAACAAGGTTGGAGCCTGCCATCTCACAGTCTGATGGTCCCTAGCCAATTACCACATCATAATGAGCTGGTCAAATACAGATGCTTGCTTACATTCATTTAGGATGCAGTGCCAAATTGGGTATGTACCTTTTTTTATGCACTGTGTGCGTGTGTGTGTGTGTGTGTGTGTGTGGTCCACACACTTACATTGGTGCTTCTAAATGCAGCAACTGGGATGCAGAAATAAAGTGATACTGCTGCAGTAGAAAAATGTGTTTATCTCCAAGTTTGCAGAAATAGCAGCAATTTCTTTATAAAGACAGTTTCTTCAAAAACAAATACTAGCAATAACCGCGTGTCACATTGTCAAGCTTAAAAACAAAATTATTGTTGCTTAAAGCGTCTTCCACAATTATTTCAACAACGTTTTTTTGTTGTTGTTTTTTTGCATTTTCCAAGTTTTGTTTGAATTTCGTTAGGATTTTGTCCCACTGTTTTACAATAAACATGAGAGAAATGTTCGCCCAATCTCCTTTGCAACATAGATCAGATTGAATCTAATTAGCAGAGCATCAATTTTAAAGCCTAGCAAAAGACTCTCGTTTGGAATTGACTCTGCATTTAGACTGTACAACTCAAGAACGTAGACTTCAGCCATTGTAGCTCTGGCTGAATCGTTTTCACACTATAAGATAAGCCTCTGCTTCTGATTCAAGTCTTCAGCAACATTTAACATGTTTACTTCCATGACTTTCCTGTATTTGGTCACATCACCCTGTCCATGAACTCTAACCAGCTCCTTTCTTTGCCACCCACAGTGTTTTTCATGTAGGCCAAAAGTTAAATCTGGTTCCTCTGACCAGACCATTTTCTTCCATGTGTCCCCAATTTTTTTTGTGGAAAACTGCAAATGACTTCCTGTGGGTTTCTGAACTTTCTTCTCATTAGCCATATATAAAGATTAGATTTGTGGAGAGAACATTTCATGGTTACATGAAAACCTGCTAACAGGTCAGGACTTTCTTACTGCAAAGCAGCACTGATAACAGCTGAACAACCATGTAGACACTAACAATTTAGTTAATTTTACCTTAATAATATGTCAACAAAAGAAAGAAACAACCTCTAACATGGATTGTCAGACGTTTGAGTGGTCTGTGGACACAAACAACACCAGTCGTTGTCTAAATTTCTATTGGTGTGCTATATTAATCCATTGTAACTCAGTTAATGTCAACCAATTAAAAAATTAAATATAATAATTAAAGCGGCAAGGAATTCCCGTCTTTCAGAGTTCCTCTGGTTATTCTGTAATTTTCTCAAGTTTCTGAGTCCCAGTATGTAATTTCAAAGGCACCTAGTACACCACGTCTTTAATATGGAAATGATTTACTGGCCTTCAAAAGAGGCATGGAATGCTTTAAGATATGCAAGGGACAAAATAAACACCCCCAATGAGATGCGCACTCATGATACGGATCTATGCAAATTAGGGCATGTCTAACAAAATACAGATAAGGAAATTCTGACCTTCAAAGTCATGGAAGTCAATGAACCAGCTGTTAACAAACCCTTAAGAGTCAAATATGGACGATCCATGAAGAAAAGGAGACTACTGTGATGGATTCAAGGATTTTCAAATCCAGGCCTCAAGGTCTGGTGTCCTGCAACGTTTGGATGCGCCTCTACTTTAACACCGGAGTCAAATAGTGAGGCAACTAGCAGGACTCTGGGGAATTTGACTGTACCGAGGAGGTAATTTATCCATTACATTCAGATGTGCAGGACAAGGGACATATCGACAGGTTGGAGGACGCCGGTCCTTCATGCCTGGATTTGAAGATCCTTGCATTAAATGTTATGCTTTTTTATTAAAGAACAACCCTGTGTCTGGGAGAGTTGACTTAGTTTGAAATGACAAAACATTGTGTAATTAGGTGATATGCTGTTTCTGTTTGCTAATTGTTATTATTGTTGTGTACATAACATAGCCAAACCTTGAAATGTTAAAATGAGATTTAAATACTATATTCTGTTGGGCCTGACTCTGTATTTCAGGCTAAACAGCAATTTTGAAAAGCAAGTCTAACACTACAATCTAAACAGTGTTTTCTTAATTTACATCTCGGAGCAGAAATTGCGCTAACTTGGTCAAGAGGTCGTTAAAACGTTTGGTTTATCCACAGCAATATGTTCTGGGAAAGATCACTCTTTAGAGAACAGGCATCTTTGGACAGTTTCTGTCACTTCAGTAACAAGAATGAAGTTACTCTATGAAAAAGGTTCTCCTGCCGTTTCCCCAAAAAAGGTTTTTCAGTAAAACTAATTTCACATATGACAACAACATATCTTTAAGATAAACAGCAGTTAATTATGGGATAAGATGTGAGGTTAGGGTTAGCTGGCTGCGGGGCTATTTAGGATGTGGTGTGGATGTTGGAAGTAAGAAAAGACGAGTCCTTCTTGACCCAAGCTTAATCAAAAACAGCCAATCAGAGCCAGAGGCCGTGTCTAAGCGCTGTCAATCAACCTCCTGTACGCTGCTCAACATGGTAGCTGTGGAAAAACAACTTAGCATAACAGGAAAACCGTTTATCTGCTGTGATCGGCAAATATGCTAATTAGCCATAGTCTGATAGCCTGGCCTACCACCACCTGCTCTGATGGGTTGTTTTTGATTGACTGGTGTATTTCTGCAGTTAGCATTGGGAGCACTGGGAGAAGTCAGAGGAGCTAGATGTTTTCACAGATTTTTTGTCTTACTGTCCCAACATAATGATAAATTTAACAAATATGTGAAATCATTGTTTTTTAATAAAAGTTACATACTGCAGCTTAAAACTGAGAGCTGGTGGACTACCTTGTGGAGTAGAGAGGTAAGCTTGTTTTTATTTATTTATTTATGTATTTAATGTTGATGTTACAGATACCAATAGAAAATCTTTTGATCCCAAATATTAGGGACAAACTAAAATGGCAGAGTTACCTCTACTGGATATAAAGAATCAACAAAGAAGCAAATGAGGCGAAAAAGCTCTCAGCTCCTGGCAACTGTTTCAGGTTTTAATGACTGCCTTTGCTCAGAGACAATGAGGTAAAAAACACACACTCTTCAAGGTTATGCCGCTATGTTAACAGGTGCTAATTACTGTTTACTACTTCGTTAATAACTGGTGGAAAAGTGTGACTGCTTCAGTAGTTGGGTGATTAAGATGCAGAATGGCTGCTTTTTAGGGAAAATTGCAAATGTCTTCAAGCTTTTTAAAAAAAAAAAAAAAAAAAAAAAAAGAAATCTGTATCCAAGATTAAGTTCTTTGAATTGAAAATATGAGTGAATGAATCAGATTAATCCCCAAAACATTTTTTAATCCTCTCAAGCACATGCTTAACTTTCAAAACTTGAATCAACATCACTGGGACAATATTGTAAGCTTGTCATAATAAACAAACAAAAAAAGACATTTAATCTTTTCCTTGCATAAATTATGTCCGTTTCAATGATGCTGCCTGACAAAGACACCTGTTAGTATAGTTTCTCTTTCTGGCCACGACCAGATGACTACACTTTGGACAAAAATCAGAACGCTTTCTTTTTAAATCCTGGAGAAAAGTATATTTTAGGAAGTTCATCATGGTTGTTCTGTCCTTATAAAGTGAAGTTATGCAGTTCCTTATTAGATATGTTGAGGTGTAGAAGAAATACATACACCTTGACTTATGAGCCGTGATGCACAGATATAATCCCTCAAAAAGTGAACTTCCATATTCCGATATGCTTCCAGTGTTATAGATGTTTGATCTGTGAAGAGCATATGGTTTAATAAAAAATTCTCACCCAGCTATTTTTGATTTAGGATCTCGGTTTTCAGCATGTCTCAGCAGACCCGGTTTAGCACTGGAGTTATTTTTAATAAAAGCGAGAAACCCGTTTCACAGAAAGCACAGAAATGAACGTCTTTGTTGCTATATTTTGTGCCTGGTTTTCAACGCTTTTTCCATACATTGTGTAATTCATTAATCCACTAGATAAAACAATCTTCTAATTGACCTTCATGGTATATAAAAAAAGACTCTAGCCATGTAGGAAACAATATGATTTAACAAAGTCCTGAAATTAACCCCTGGGCAGACAGAACTGATTAATTAACTGATTAATGTTGCTGTTTTAGAAGGCAATTACAAAATGAGTTCATCAATACTAACCTAAGGACCTAAGTTAATACCGCTCTTGTCTTCTTAGTAATTTAATTTAGGCTGGTTAGTTCCTAATTGATAACTGGTCTGTGGAAGATTTACATTTTGATGCGATACATACTTGCAGCTAGTCGTACGTTACAAAATCGTTTCATATTTGAAAGGAGACGACTTTGTTGCTTTTCCTCCACTGAATGGCTGTGTTTTATTGTAATGCATGTGTTTACCGGGCATAGAGCCACCTCTATTTGCTGTGTTTAGCCTCGGGATCAGCAGACCAGCATTCTGTCATGGTCCAGCAGTCGGGTGCCTGTATGTTTATTTTCCCCTAAGTATCAGTGTATGTTTGCGTGACCAGAGCCGGGCCAAGTAGAATTGTGTGTTTTATTTATTTATTTTTTTATTCATCCGCTCTTCTTCTCCATTTATTCTGTAGCCCTATAACCAAATCCTAGTGATCCTTCTTAAACTATGACACAAACCACTCACACTTGAAGCACACTAAGCTTTTTCCAATTACAATAGCTGAAATTTTGACCAAAAAAAATCAAACATTTCCATTGCAATCATCCGAAATATTCTGTTGCTCTGTGAGACGCCCACTGTTTCAAAAAGAGTTAAAAAAAAAAAAAAAAAGATCGGTTGTAAATAGGAAAAGATAGCTTTAAGTAGTTTTCCATTTGTTCTCTGTGTAATTTTAACCTTTCTGAAAGAGAAATTGGAAAATAAAGTGTTACACGGATGACAGCAGAGTGATGTGCTTTCAGGACAAAACCATTCATAAGGCTTGTCCTTGTAACCATGGAGATGGAACAAAAAACACCACGGAGGTCCTTGGACTTGATGTTTCTACTTTTTTTTTTTTTTTTTAAATTAGAGATATTCCTTTCATGGCCACATTATTGCAATTCTTTTAAAGTGGCTGAAGTGGTGCAATGATTTTCCATCTCTGATTAGCCTTTGAGGACAAAAATTCTTCCCGCAGATAAAAACTATAACCCTCCCAGCAGGCTTCTTTGCCATTTTTCTTTAAGGACTCGGTCACTTCAGCAGAACGAGCCTGCATGATGGGCCGCAGAAGCAGCTCCGCGTCCCTCTTTGATTCTCTGATTACCGTCTGCTCACCGCCTCATTTTTGATGCCATCAATTTAGATTCTATTACAGTCCCAGCTTCCAAGTCCCTGTTGTGGCACTAATGCAGTCCTTCCAAGCTGAGCTTCTAGTAAATAATAGAAGCCTGTCATGATGGATCGTTAGCACTTGTGTTACAATGATTTTAGCAGACACTCTTCATGACCTCATGCACCAACTGATTTGACTGGTAACTTATGCAATAATTCCTTCAGGGCTCTGTAAATACACTATGGATATAGTCTCTTAGATTGGTCATTACTTTCCTGTGCCTCCACTAGATTTTCTACCAGGCCAATCAGCGAATAGAAGGAGAAATTGTGAGCAATGACGTTGATTTTCTGTGCCATTTCAGAATTGTAGTCTGGCTGTAGTTTTACTAAAGGCAGCTAAGGAAGTGAATGAAGCTGTTCAGTCTGTGTTTGCCATTAACAGCCACCGTGTTCAGCTCTCCACTTCTTTCTTCACAGTGGAGTGTACCGTAATTTCCGGACTATAAGCCCCGGCTTTTGTCACACGGTTTCAACCCTGTGGCTTATACAACAATGCGGCTTATTTATGCATTTTTTCTAACGGCCGCCAGGGGCGCTCGAGCAGGAAAGGTAAGAGTGAGACAGGTGGAATATGTGTGTCGAGGAAGACGCAAGTTTAATGTAACTTAACAAGTCTCAGTGCTCAGGAGGAAGATGAAGAGGCTCTCAGTGACTTTTACCGGTATGTTTTTTTATAACCAGCCCTTTTAGTGCTGCGTTACCGTGTTGCTGATGTGTTACTGCCGCGTCTCAGTGACTTTTACTGGTATGTTTTTTTAACCAGCCCTGTTAGCGCTGTGTTACTACCGTGTTGCTGCTGTTACTGCCGCGTCACAGGCACTGTTTGGAAAGAAAAGCTAAGGTATATTATTAAAACTTTGAAAACTTTCTGTGTACCGTCTGTATGTAGGCAGATGTGGCTTATACACAGGTGCGGCTTATGTATGTATAAAATAGTTTTTTCCTTTAAAAATGTACTGCGTGCTGCTTATAATCAGGTGAGCTCTATAGTCCGGAAATTAAGGTAGTTGTTTACAGCGAAGGCAATTTTTGATAAGCTTCATAGCATCGAACTGGTACATTACATGCTTCACTGGTAAACATTAGTGATTGGGTAAAACTGAAAACTTCTACGGAGTCCGTTCTTCCAGGAAGCAATTGTTACACAAGAGCTGAGAGTAACAAAGCAAAGCAAAGAACAAGGGGCTAGTGTTCTCTATGAATTTATGACAGATATCTCCTTTCAGTGGAGCCCTGAAAGCCAAACCTGGAAAATACCAATTAAATTTCACACTTTTCGAGAATCCAGAGGAATCTTGTTCGCTGCTTCTGATGGTTTTTCTTTGAGAATCTTTACCTTCAACGAAATGTCATCCAAGTTTTTTGGCTTGCGAAATTCCACCTACACATTTTTCCTTTCTTGCAAAGCTCCTCCCTTCCTCATTGCTGTCATCTTCTTCCATTTCAACTTTTATATCACTGTCCTATTCTCTTCCTTTGTCCTCACCACAGTTGAGAGGACACTTAAAGGAGTAAACGACTGTAACTCTGCTCCTCAGTGAAGGCTTTAGCAGCGGTTATTACCATATGATTATTAGTGATGGACAATTGGCCTCAAAGTTGTTTCATTATGAAAGAGCTCGCTGGGATCTCATTAGTGCCTTCAGTCTAAGGGCTGCTGCTCAAGCCTGCTCTGCTCTGGGGAATTGCATTTCGATCACCAAGTCTGGAGTTAACAAGGCAACATTAAAGTAATGTGAAAGGTGCAACAGCCAAAAAGAGACAAATTAGTAACCTCCAAGAGTGTCAGAGGTGCTCTAGTCATATAAATAAATTATAAGAGCCGTGCTGGATCAGAGGGCTCCCATGTTATCTTGCAGCATGGCCTGGTGCACCTGCACAGTCCTTGCTTGGCGTGCATTGCAACCCCTGTTGCTGTAGGCATTTGCTTTTCTTTTAGCCTGACAGGAGCATCCATCAAAAAAAATGTAATTTCATTTCTTTTCAGCTGTTGATAAAGTTGCTGACTAGTGCCAGTCCTCCCCAAAGGATCAATAGCTGTTTATACAAATAATGTAGGAAAGCACAATACACCAGTCGAATAGCTGGAGGTGACTCTCTCCAAGGGCGGCTGTAGTGCTATAGAGCCTGCACTGTGGATCCACTCTAAATTAACCTCGTAAACCTAAAAGAGCAACGAGAGCGTGGACTGACATTTGAGGTTATCACAAACTGATTCTATAATTGAACACAGTAATTGTTTATGCATACACCTCATAAATTTACAGAACTCTTTGTTAGCAGGTCAAGCTATTTTTTTTGTAGAGTTTAACATAATGCTAAGTACAGAAGACCTAACAGAATTAGGGTGAATTCACACCAGCCCTGTTTAGTCTGCTTTAATTGAACTCTAGTTTGTTCATCTAGAAAGTCCGGTTTGTTTTGGAAAGTGTGATTATGCAATCGAACTCTGATGAACAAAAAAGTGAACTCTGGCCCGTATAAAGACCAATGTGTCGGTTCGGCTGAAGTGAACTACGGCACAGTTCGAATAAATACGTAGATGCAAGTAGATGAGAGACCAAATGATTTGGTTTGTTTGACACAGTGCAGTGTGAAAGCCAACTGTAGCAGCTGAAAATGAACAATGCTGCCGCTTTGGTGCCAAATCGAACCAAGTATATCAGACTACGTAGGTTTGAAAACACCCTTGGAACAGTAGCAAGCAATTTCTGAATGTTTGTTGTTTATTAAAGTTTATTTGTTCCCTGTACAAACATGTCAAAGGCGCAACTACCGAAGACTATACTGTACTTGAATGTGAACAGTTTCAGTAGCAACAGCAGTCACATATATCGAAATACATCTGCTACTGTCTTCCAGGGACCGATCCAACTTCCTCTTCTGATTCTTTGTCAGAATATCGCTCGACTTCCTCATTTGCAAAGTGCCGTACTCACGATTCATGTAGCTGAACCTTATATCTTAAAGCAATCTGACAAAAGCAGAACATTTAAGAAACATTGATTCTAACGTACAGAAACAAAACCAAAGACAACAAACATGAATGAGAAAGATGGCAAATATTAAGCACAAGAACTTTGAGTTAAAGTAAATGTTAAATTTTTAAACTTGCAGGATCCTTTGACGTTATAAAACATACACACAGAAGTCTAAATTTGACTAGTAGTATGAAAGACAGAGCAAAAAACATCAGATTTTAATAAAAACATGGAATTGGGCATAAAGACCTGCTGTGTGAACGTAGCCTTAGCTGTTCACAACGTACAAAAGTACAGAATGTAAGAAGCCATTTAAAAGAAAATTAATTTTCTATGTCAGGACATTATTGTGGTTTATCCTATGATTTCATCTTTCTTTTTTTTTCTTTTGTATTTACCACTTTGGACATGCTTGCTTATCGCTTTTAAAGTGCCTTACAGATAAAGTTGAAGTGACATTAAGGCTGCAGGAGAATCGGAGAGAACAAAACCTTCAGCTTTTAATGCCGTTTCTGTATCTTCTTGAGCTATCTCATACTATTCTTATGCACATATTTAGTTGTATATTTTCAGAATTATACATGACCTTTTAAGTTATTTTTTTGTTGTTCAATCTTCAAAACGAGCTCATTCGCTACTAAGAAAAGTATTGTAGGCAGAAAGTTATTCTTGTGTTGTTGTTTTTTTTGTTTTGAGTCTGTTACCTCTAACTTTCTCACAGTGTGATCACCCCACAAGTAAATCTGTTCAAATTATAGAACAATTGATGTCTTTAAGTGTGATTTTGAGAAATCGCGCAGTGGTTATAAAATCAGCATTTCATCTGAAATGCCTCAGGGGTGTCCGCTGGCTGACATGAAGTCCTTCCGTTGCACTTTTTACTTGACAGGTACAGGAAACTGATTTTCCTGCCTGAATTAAGTAACAAAAAAATATGTGAAAGGAAGACAGAGATACAGTCAAGTCAACTTTACCTTTAACAAGGAATACCTGTATATTGGTAAAGATTGAAACAGAATTATTTCATGTTTACCACCTAAACAATTTGAATTAAAATTGCTGTCATAGAATACACTACTCAACATTCAGGTAATGATGTTTTTCTTCAGCTCGCATATGATTATGTCAAAGTGAATTTTTCAAATCCTGCCTTTGATAACTTTCTAGATCTGTTTAATTCTCTGCTGTGTTTTCTGCTTCCAAATTTTGAGACTACATTTGTAGATGGTGCCACTTTTATACCACCTGGATGCAATCTGCAGCAACACAGTCAGGGTCCAAAAACAAAACAAAAGAAAAGAAACATTGAATGCATCAGTTTGGCTGTTTTGTATGGAGCCCCTGAAGGGACTTTGAAGGAAAAAAATAAAAATCTCGTGCGCACCTGATAGCATCTTGTGTACACAATATCTGCTGCACATAAGATGTTTTTTTTTTCCTTCAGTGTCCCTTAAGGGGCTCCATATAAAACTACAGATATGTGTTTAGTTTTGTTTAGGTTTTGCAGTGTAGTTTAGTAGAGATGGATTTTCATTCTATATTAAGTTTAAAGCAAAAGATTTTAAAAATGTATATGTTTAAGGTGAGGAGAGAAGCATATAATTATCAATCAGTACCCTAAAGGACAGCTATGTCTTGCTGCGCTACAGTTTCTTCCCAAGAGTGTATTTTTACCCATTATCTGTCACCATGCTGAATGTGGCTAAGTGGTCAATTTGTCCTTGTCTATTTTAATTTAAAGCTAATCTTTTGTAAAGATTTATATCATGTGCAATATACATAATTATTTATAGACATTTTGTAAGTAAGATATTGTTTTTATCTGGAGAATTACACCCAAATTTTGTTGTACACTGGATCCTCTTTAGCATCTTTTTATCAGTTTATATCATCTAATAAGTTTTATTGGTGCTTTTGACAGGAGAAACTATGGCATCTAAATGTTGCCCCAGGCTTTGTGGAATTTCAATTTAATATTTAAATTAAAAAACAAATCGTTCCTAAACGAAGCAATCAATAATCACAGCATTCACTGGTGATGAACTGCTCTTCTAAGATTTTTCTCAGCTGCATGTTGAAGCTTTACTATTCAGCACGGAGGTTTGGCATTTCACTATAAAACCTCCCACACGTTTTCTCTAAAATGTTTTCCAGTTCAGTGGTTAGAAAACAATTCCACCTGCATGAGAACTTTCTGCCCCGTCTCCCACCTTTACCACAACACCATCGCCTCCCCCTCGTCTTCCTCCCCCTCTTCTTTCTTCCCTCTCTCTCTCTCTCATTCACAGCTCAGGCACATGAACAGGCTTTAGAGACACAAGCCCAAGGTTTGTGGTTCTTCACTCAATATTTCCTCATCAGTGGGAAGCGGCAGACCGACAGCAAAGAGGGGAAGAGTGCAGAGACTGGCTCTGGGACAGTAATGAGTGGCTTGTTGATGTGCTATAGGCTAAACCTCCAACTTTGAACCCGACATCTCAGACACACAGCAGTCCAGTAAGCACTTCTACTGTATGTGTTTTTAACACACTACCTGTCTATGGTGTGCAGGAGGAAATGTGATTAATTAATAGCATTGATTGAGTTCTGATTCTTTGCACTACCCTAAGGTTATAACACACAGGATCTTAGCTAACTCCACATACTGTATGAGTGTAGCAGTGTGGGGGGAAAAAAAAAAAGATGGCTAAGAAAACACAGTGGAAGTAATATACCAAGTCAGATAATGCTGTCAGGATGGAGAAACGTACAGTAGAAAGCCTGTAAACACACAGCGATGCAAACACAAAGACACCGGATACAACGGGGGGAAAAAGTACCAAAGAAATAAAAACAAGTGTAAACTGGATAATAAAACGCAATATCATCAACTCACCTGATGGAGTAACCAAACTCAACAACCTCACATTTTAATATCAGCAAGAACTCAAGCGCAGTTCTTCTAAGCGGGCAAGGCATTTATAAAACATGAACTCAGCTTTTTTTATTCAATTATTGAACAAGTTCCCTTTCACAGGGAAGTTGTGAAGCAGCAGAGGAGTTTTAAGCTTTGCTGAGGACAATAAATGAAAGAGCAGAAGTGACGATAAAGAGAATAGAGCTAAACTTTAAATGACATTTCTATTTACATTCACAGCTCTCCCCTCTGCTACCGTCGGGGGGGGGTGGGAAGAGAAGATTTCGTGGCTCTTTTGAGACTTTCTATTCTTCTTCTTCAAAACAACATTGCTAATCTGAAGGGTATTAAATATGCAGCATAAAGTTGCATGTAATATTGACCCTGATTTGTCCTTCAAAGCTTATCACAGCGGATATATCCACAGAACAGTTTTTAGCTTATTGTGGTGAAGTTAACACAGATATGATCAGTTGTAATGTTGGAAGAAAATTAACAAGCAGTCTGCAAACCAGGTGGCTATAAAACAGAAACCCAGAGAGCTTTCCCTACAATTACAGTGCTTTGAAAAAGTATGCACACCCCTTGAAATCCTGAAAAATGTGGTGTGAACTTGTATTCTCGCCCCCAAATTAAATTCTACATTTAAAGTTTGCCACAAGCTTTGGTAAGAGGAGACCAAGTTTTAACTTTTTGGCCGTTAAGTAAAATGTGAGGCAGAAAACTAATACTGCACATCACAATGAAACTTCAGGTTAATATTGAGAAAAAAGAAATATGGTGGTGACAGTTTCATGCTCTGATCAGATGAGACTAAGTTGAATTATATGCAGAAGTATGTGCAACCAAAACCATTACTGTGCATTATCCTAAACACACCTCAATGTGACACAGATAATGTGGACACATCAAGTGGGGACACATCGGTGTTGGTCAAAGTTAAAGGGAACATGGATGGACCCAACTACAGGGTCATTGTGGACAGAAACCAGTTAAAAGCTACAAAAGATTTCAGACTACGACTTTAGATCAAAGCATTCTCAGGTTATCATTCATTAGTTTTGCAAAAGAATGATGAGCAAAAACAAGTAGAAAAGTAGAAAATTGTGAAGCGGCACAAGGCATATGAATATTCCTGCAAGGCACTGTAATGTACTACCTACAGTACACAACTTATTCTTGCTCTGATTATTCAGTTCAACAGAATTATCCTTATTATAATTGAATTAAAATATAAAAACCAAATGGTTTAAAAGATTTTCTATAAATTCCTATGGTTTTAACTCAGACTGGTGGGTAAGGCCATGTATATCACAGTAAATACAACATTAAATTTGCTTCCACAAAAATGTGGAGCACACTGACAATTTGCTAATTTTCATTTTAACCTGTTGCCGGTGTCTGAACTCTGCCCAATGAGTCTTTCACAAGGATTATCATTAACTTCACTTTTTATCTCAAGTCCTGCTGACTGCATGAGCGACCCAACATAATTCCTCAGTAATTGTTTGGGCTGTAAAGTGTCTGCGCGTCTGATGGGTCCAGTAAGGGACACGACGGCCCAGTTTCCGTAAATGATGAGAACGCGGGGAAAAATAGACCGCTTGATTACCCCTGACACTGCTCAATCTGCGCTCCTGCCATTCAAGGTTACTGGGCCTCTTTACATGGTTGGTCAAATATAGAAGGACACAATTATGATCTAGTTTTCCTTTCTTAGTTTTTAGCTCTGAAGTATGATGAGTTTTTGATTAACCAGGCGTAAGATCAGGTTGGAACTGCGTCGGAACGAACACCTGTGACCTCGACAACTGGGCCCATCAGCCTCATTAATACCGACATCATCATTAGTATCAGGGTCATCAACACCCTCAATTACTTCAGCCACTGCCAGTCATCAGTAATGTCACTGTCAATGCTGTCACCATCAGTGTCATTATCCCGAGCCCCGGATGCTAATTTCTATTTGATATTCATCACTCCACATCTGTGAATCCGAGATGAGCCATTTCTTCACTAACAATTATTTACTCTCAGCGTTTTACCATTCAAGCAGGAGTGCCAGATGAACAGTGAAGGCCAAAGCAGCCCTGAACAAAACACTCCCAGGAGGAGAGGGTACTGATGGTTTTTCTAATGCGTAATGAATAAAATACGCAGAGTGGTGGAGCCGTCTCTCAGGACAGGGAAACAAGAAGCCCTACTCCCCCCCTGCCGCCCCAACCTCCAGCGATTCCAGGCTGGGAAAAAGAAGAAAAAAGTGGAAGTTAATGCATATATTTTATAACTAACAACACCTGTCAAGGTCTGCAGCCACGACAATGCATCCAGCAAATGAAATCAAATATAATTGGATACATTGCCTTTGTTCTTTGATGCGTAAAGGCTCCTGTCGACGAACAATATGCAAACAATGCAAACACAGAGCCTCCTGACCCACAGTAAACATGAGAGAACACATACTAAAGTAGAATTTTTTTTTTTTTCTGGATTGTGTTTGTTGGGGTAGGGGGCCTTAAGCTCAAAAAGCTTCCAGCTATTTGAAGTAATTGTAATTACCTTTTGAAGCGCTCCCTTCCATTTTTACGGCGGGATGAGAGCGAAGCAGACTCAATGTGCTTCATCTGTTTTCTTTATGTACTGACACTCCAATTACCAAGAAACTTTGTATGAAGCCTCAAAAAAGCTGAGAACTTGCTCCTTTCAAGCAGGACTGGCTTTCCCCCCTTTTTTTCTTTTTTTACATCCTCCTGCACACTTTCATATCTATCAGGGCTCTTAAATTTAGACTGAGACTCAATTACTGTGTTAACACTTCATTCCACTTTAAGATTCAAAACCTCCTTTATTCTTCCTTTACCAAAGTGCTGTACTGAAGACACAATCTTCAAATTCCCCCAAAAAATTTCTACTTGTTAAAGTTAGGCAAGTTTAGGAGATGTATGTTTTAAGATGTTTTACTTTTTGAGAGCTGGGGGGGAAAAAAACAGTCACATTTTCTCCACAGTTTCATCTGGTGTTGTCTCTCTTGTTTCTCCATTTGTCAAGCTGCAGCACTTTAAAAACTGCACTTCAAGACCCTGAGGCTCACAGGAGCATAAACCAGAGTTAAACAGGATGCTGCAGATTTATTCCGTCTGCTTACGTTCCAGGTCCTACTTTACGCAACAGTGCAGTCAAAAAAAATAATTTTTTGGTGTGTTTTCACATCTTAATCTCCAAATATTTTGCATTTTGTTAATCTGAGGAGAGATATTTTTGAATGACATCTGTCTAATTGATTTACAGTAATGGATGTGTACATTAGGAGTAAAAACGTCAAACAGTTGCAAGTTCTTGCTTTTTAAAACTATCTTATTTGAAATACTGATTATAAATCTTTACAATTTATTTTTAATAGCAAGGCTTTGAGAAAAATCTCTTAACTGTCCTATAGTCATTAATTAATAATCTTACTGACAGTTGAAATCAATTTCCTCCCAGTTTAACGAGGACTACAATACAGTTCTTTTAATTACGGATGCCCTTATTAGGATTTTTGTCCCTGATGCCAATCTTAATTATTTATGGTTAGACATATGCTGATACAGTGTTCCAGTTCAATACTTTATTAAAGTCAACGTCATGTAGACTATATGCTAACCTTCGATCAATGACATTGTGATAAATACTGCAGTGATCATTCTTTTGAAATAAGGTTGATATTTACACATACAGCTACGTTCCTCAATAAATGCATCTCTTCTCTCTACTGAGTATGTATTCAAAATTGAGGGGTTTGCTGTAGTGTCAGGCTATATGATATGTTTGCTCAGTTTTTATATGCTGATAACATTTAAATTTAGTTCCATAAACTTTGCTTTGAGTGTCAAACAACATAATGACTAGGGGTGCACCGATTTATATATGTGAAGCCGATGTTATCAACCTCGGCAAAGGTCTAAAAAAATCAACCACTGTGCTTTTCTTTTTCTGAGAGGTTTGACTGACAAACGGGCCGACCAGGTCATGTCTGCACATTTACAGTTAACAACAGTCACGCCATTGTTGCCAATTCAGTAACTTTCTCGATATATTAAGCAAGATTTCAGACAAAAAACTGGTATCGGCCAAAATCGGAATCGGTAAGTTAGGCTTTTTAAAAGATCGGTAATCAGCAATCGACCAGAAAACTGCAATCAATACGCCCCTAATAATGACTAAAGTTTCTGCTGCACCGCAACAAAAACATTACACATCTTACAACAGCGGCTGTTGACAGCAATAGTTACAAATACCTGGATTTGAAAACACTTTGATCAAAACACCGACCCAGTTTTGAGTTGCGATCAAGTCAAGACATTGACTCGAGAAAATTAAGTGCAACTGAATTACTAATTATTTTAAAAATTGACAGGTAGAAAATTATGATGGAATATTTGTCCCCATCAGTCAAAATGACAGACATTGGAAAATGCAGCGCAATAAGCTTGACGGGCGAAAATGTTTTTCTTTCTACTTTCCAACTCTTGCAGAATTGTGACCAACTATAAATGGTTCCAATTGTCTTTTTCTCTTTTTGGTGTCTCATAGCAAATGTTTTGGATGAAATGTTTTAGTATCCTGGATCGGTGACAGGTCCACAGTGTACCCAGCTTTTCTTGCCCAATGATAGACATCAGACCCCATTGCAAGGACAATCAGGTTTAGATAATGGATGGATGGGTTTTAGTATCCATAGTGACAAAACGGATAAAACAGAGAATGACAGAAGAAACTGAAATGGTTGTTCAGATCGTTCTGGAAAAACAATTGGCAAAAGGTGCAGAAAGAAACTACAAGCAAAAAAAAGTAAATAAATAAAGAAATACTTGGAGTATTCTGTTGTTCTTTAAAGTATGATCTATATGGTTTGTATTCTACAAACACAGGAATGAAGAACAATAAATAAGAAGGGAGTATGCAATATTTAAAATGTTTTTCCACAGGCAAGCTAAGATGTCATTTAGGAAAAAACAATCTTACTCCATCAGATGTGGAGGTGGTGAAAATCAGCGTGTTTTACCAAATTAGTTTTTGACTGACTGAGTCTTTTCTGAATCAGTGTAAAATAATTACCACGAGCAAGTATTTCCCAGGGCTGAACACTTTGTTGTCGCAATTAATCACTTAAATTAGCTCTTGAAGATTTTCTGGAGCAGAACAAATGGAGAAAAACAATGCCCTTATTGAATTTTCGTTCTATTTTAAGACTTTGTTTCCTCTGCTATGATATGCTGTCATTACAGTGCATTAAAATTCATCTCTGGGGGGTGTGCTGTGGTGGCGCAGTGGCTTAGCACGCCCCACGCTTGGAGGCCTCAGTCCTCGACGCGGACGTCGCGGGTTCGACTCCCGGTCCCGGCGACCCTTGCCGCATGCCCTCCCCCCTCTCCTTCCCCCCTCCTGTCAGCCTACTGTTGTGGAAAATGCGAGCCACCAGCGCCGCAAAAAACTCTTCGGAGAAAAAAAAAAAAAAATTCATCTCTGGAAAAAAAAAGTCTAAACATATTAGTATAGAGCTACTACATGAAAATAGCTTTCCATTTAACATCCCAACTGTTTCACAGTATAAGAATTGGTTTATAAGCTATTGTTCTTCCCTCTCTAGAAAATTTTAACACAGTTCTAAAGTCATTGATGTGATTAAAACATTGACATCTGTACAACAAAAACAGCAACCAAGCACACACTGAAGAAAAAGTGTAAATTTCTTTTTAAAGAAATGTGTACAACACATCTGTCTTTTCTGTCACCTCCAGGTTAAACACAATCTTCAGATTTGACATAAACATGGATACTGACTGATTCAGTTATAATTAGATGGGTTAACACAGTGAGCTCCAAATAAATAAAATAAATATTACATCTTCAGAAAGATCTATTTTTTCTTATTAAAGTTTCAAAATTTTCAATCAAGAGTTTTAAACCTTCAGCAGAAAGAAACTGTCATAAAGTGGTGTGGTGAGGTGAGGCAAATCGCTAGGAGACCCAGGTTGAAGATGAGAAAATGATGATTTAATGATAACTACAAACAGGGAAAAAGTCCAAAACCAAAGCGGCACTGACGAGCTGAATCCAGGGCTCGACTCAGGTAGCGCAAGGTACACGAATGGACAAAACGACAGACTGGTAACATCAGACAAGGACCCGACAGAGACGCAGAGACACAGGTGACATTAAATACACAAGAGGTAATCAAGGAACGAGACACCTGGGAGTAATCAAGAGGAGACAGGACAACACAGAGAGCACAGAGACACAGAAAACTTGAAATGAATACACAGAAAACACGGAACCTGACAGAAACGTTTTCAGATTATTTTCTACAATTAGCAGGCAGCTGAGTTTAACAATGCCATTAAAACTTTTTCTCTGTGTGTGTTTCTCAACCAGGAGGCATCTTTTCAATAACTCGGCTGCTCCATTTGTGCCACAGTAAAAAGCAGACAGACTGCTTAACTTAAACAGATAATGGTATCCCAGCAAAGCCATCACCAGTCTGTCTCGAGTGCAATAACACCTGCGTGATACGACTGCCCTAGAAAAACGGCAGGTTTGACGGAGCCTAATTGCTGAATGCAAACATATTTCCTTTTAAAAAGGTCAATTTTGTACCCTGTTACTGAGCACAAAATTTCTGAAACCCAAAAAGCAAAGAATAAATAAAATAGTTCATTGTAGCTATGCAGCCACCTACTTGCTGTTCGATATGGTCATCTTTCATCACGCTTTAATGTTTTATTACTGGACTTAAAAATAAAGGTAGAAACTCTTGTGTAAGACTATTGTCAGAAGACTTTGGTTTTCTAATATGTTGAAAAAATTGGGACCAAATATATTAAAATATGAGTCCCGTTGTAGTTGAATATAAAACAATTATCTGCAAAAAAGAAAATCCTGAGCTGCAAACAAAATTAAATAGAGAATCTGAGTGTATAAAGATGAAAATTAGTGAAAAGGTGGCTGAATATGTTATCAACCCTGAGTTATTTAATAGTAAATCAGTCTAAAACCTTAATCAAAAGATTATATTTTAATCATCCTGAGATGCAAGTTTAATAATGTTTTCTCATTACGAGGTAGTGTTGGATAGATACATTCTGTTGCACGGATTCCTAGAAACCATCTGGTTCTTCATGTTTTAGTGCGAGTTTTCAGTGACCACCCTCTTTTCATGGAGTGCAGATCATGAATACACTGACATGCAGCCTGTAATAGGAAATAAAATACTTCAAACAACAAGAATTAGTTGGACTGTGGCGTAGGTGTAGAGCACGCTGTTGTTTTTGAAACGGTGGGATGAAAACAGAACTGTTCAAATTACGACAAAGTGCAAACCTACCTAGAGAGGCAAGATGGGAACTTTGCCCATTGAATATTTAAAAAAAGAACAACTGCAGGGAAGCAGGAGGCGAGAGGAAGCAGAGAAATGTAAAGGGCATGGAGTGAAATGCCTCTAGGACAAAGCCCCCCCACTCCGCATCTTTGAAACAGTAAAACAAAAAAGTACAAGACTTGGAAAGCCCGATAAAGGAGAAACGAGCTGAAGAGGGCACCTCGCGGTCTCCCACACCCATCAGCTAGCAGTGGGAAGCAGGCCTGGATGTGGTTATTCCGCCGGGACTATCAAGCAGGGGTCAGATCGATGTATGCCCTTAACGCAGATCAGAGCTCGACAACTCCCCTCGGTGTTGGCATTTCTGAGTGAACAGCAATTGCCCACCTCCACAAGAGTGAATAACATCAAAAGTGATGGATTTCAAAAAGCTTTGTTGTAAATGAGAATCTGGAGGCAATGATTAAACCGAGTAATACAGCCAGCCAGTGTTTCAGAATTAAGCTTGTGATACACATGGATTCCAAATTAAAAAAAAAACACTCAACCCTTGACATTTTGCTGTAATCGGATACAAGTTATTTGCTTATGTTGATTGGATATATTTTCATCTAATTGTGTTTTTAGCTAAAGATTTCATCAGCAGAAACTTTTGTTCTTGCACTTATTTTCTTTTAAGGAAAGCACTAAACACTTTCATTTGATCCTATGAAATTAAATATTAAATATTCCACTTGAACCATTATGGGATACATTTTAGGTAAAATAAAGTAAAACATGTAATTCTTTAAGCTAAAGATAAAAACATTTTGAAAAAAAAAAATATTTCAAAGGGTCCAACTTATGGTCTGTCACAATTTTTTCTTTATTGTCTAACTCAAATTATCTGAGCTGGTCATAAACATTTTTTATATTTGCACCCAACATTAAATCCCCAATTAAGAATAACTTTGTTCTATTACATCAGACAATCAGACAAGTTGGCTTCTCCAGATCATGAACCCTGCGTCTTTACACGGCACGCTGTGTGATTATGGAATCAAAAGGGTGTGGTTTACAACCTGCAGGATCCACCTGAGTGATGAATAAGATGTGTTGGTAGATTCCCACAGAGGAATTACCCAGAGAGCTTTTCAAATCCTTTCAGTGCTTCAAACACAAGAAACCTTGTTGTTATCTGTATCAGACTCTGCCGGGCAGCATATTCCTCAGATCAGACGTACTTCGGAAAAATTATGCGATACATCTGCTCCCGCTGCAGACCAAGGGCTCCTGCTGCTTTGGCAGCTGTCTTTACTTTGTATCACATTACTACCTCGCATTTGTATCACAATCCCATATTGTCTCTTACACTTTATAGTTGTTTGGATCGTATTACGGGGTGTAGGGACTTTAACTACCCATTCCATACTGGGTCTTTACAGCTGATTAAAAGGCGTAAAGACGATGTGTAGATCACAAAGCAAAAGGATAATTTGAAAGAAGCTACTTTGATCTGTATGGAGGAAAGAAAAACTTCACACTGTTTTGTATCTAAGCTGGCAAAGGAGGAAAACACACAGCCAAGTTGGGGAGTAGGTGTGAAGTGGGTGGTGTATTGTTATATTCCATAGCGATAATAAATTGTTAATTCAACAAACAGAAATAGAACATAACTTAATAAGTGATCAATCTGCAGAATTTCATGTTCTTTTATTTATGTTGTCAGCTCTTTTATTGTAATATTGATGTCATATTCCTGCAACAAAATCAACCAGTTATAGAAAAATAAGAGCCATCTATTTACATTGAGACAAAACTAGTTTTGTAGCAACGTTGTAGATTTCATAATAAAAAAGGCTTTTAATTAGAAATACAAACTTCACATGATTTACATTTCATTTTCATATCATGGATTTCTTTTATGCTAAATTTAAAGGTGAGCTCCTTAAATCTAATAAATATTGCCTGGTTTAAATTAAAGTTTCAAACATCATAACCTGAAAAGTGTTGTAGTTTCAGACTGAAACTGGTTAATAAAGAAAATCTCTCCTAAACTTTAAAAATAATGCACAAATTAAGTTAGTGCTCCTTAATCTGGATTTGACACAACATCATTTCCTTCCTATAAGGTACAAGTCATAAACGCACGTCTGGAAAGGTTGACAGAGTCTAGAACACCTCATGGGGAAAAGAAAAATCATGCAGGCTGGTATTTTAGGCCCAATTACCCATATGTTTGTGACAACTGACCTTTTCACACTGGTGCACTGCCTGAATGTCCAAGCAGCAACAGTTACCAGCTATCAAAAATGGTTTATTGAAGTGTTTATTCTTAGCCTTTCTCCCAAAGGTTAGATTAAGCTTTCACACTCACTGCCCATCACCTTTCTAAATGCATGTTCACAAATAGGGCGACGTTAAAGTGGAGGAATCCGCACATGTCTGGCGAGTTGAAATCCTAATTTCCTAAGTCTCTTTTTCTCACATCAAATACTAGCTGTCATTCAACTGTGACATAGTTATGATCCTGCTTTCTTCCAGTTCTCTTCCAAATGAGATTTTACAGCAGCTCTTAATTCTTTTGTGGTACATTAGGGTTTCAGAGGCAATTACCCAGCGATGGGACATTCATCCTAAATTTGAACCATGCAACTTTGACTAAATTGCTTATGGCCTCCTGTGACCAGTAAGATACTGATAATATAAAACTACTGAGAACAGTAAATTGCAGTGACATCACTTTCTGGCCTTGCTAAAGGCTACACATTTGGTAAGGTAGAAAGGCAGTTGCAGTTCTTATCTTTTATGTTATTGTATTCAACATGTCCAAAGTTGTACGGCAGAAAATTTAAAAAAAGCTTGTTTTTTGATGGAAAAAGATTCAATTCATTGAATTCATTGACAATGGATCAATCCAATTATTGATCAATCCAATGGATCAGACAAATATGGATTGGTTGTTTATCCATAATAAACAACCATGCATACACACACTCATATTTAAGGACAATTTAGAAAAAACAAATACCCTAACAGTTATGTTTTTTAGACAGTAAGAGGAGGGTGGTGTTCCCGGAGAGAACCTCCACATGCACATGGAGAACCTCAGACTGGGATCCGAACCCAGGATCTCCTTTTGTCTCATGCAACCCAGGAAATGACCAATTTAGATTAATGAATTTAGAATTTAGTCACTTAATTAAACAACAAAAATACCCATTACATGCAGCAGCATTCTTAATAGACTCACCACAAAGCAATAAAAGATATGTAGATGGCTCCGACTCAGTAAAAAACAAAAAAAAACACTACTTTAAAATCAACTATCCTGTGAATTTCCAATCTTGCTCCCACCTGTATACATAAGTAATGGGGTTCATGAAAGATGGCTTTGCACATTTTTCTGCAGTTGTTAAAAAATAACCTGACATTAAGAGCAAAGTAAACAAATGCAAGTCTGTGAGAGAAAACCCCTGCAGGTCTTGACATGTAAAACCTTTAATTTTCAATCCACTAAAATGTAAGATTTGTGAAACACGCAAAGCAATATAAGACGGCATCAAGGAACGGCAAGCCTTTTCCTTCTTGGATTTGTTTACCAAAAAATAAACTTAGAAGATTCATACGAAGCACGTTTACAGCCTGGAATATAAATGAAAGAATGAGGTTCTTTAAGTTTATAGTGAAACAGTTAAAACAGTAAACTATAATATTTTGCATAGATTAATTTCTGTATATGGATTAATCATGCAACAGGAATACTGATGTAAGCTGTAAGCTTGCATCCAGATGGCCTCTATTATTTGTTTGAGATTGGATGTGTGCATGTTCACAGCAACCTGTCCTGCTCAAGAAAATTTTTTGGCTCCTTTTGCTAAGATGGGTTAGTTTTAGTTTTGTAGAATGAACTTTAGAAGATTTGTAAAAATGATGATGGATGGATTTTTTATGGTGGAGGACGACCGACGGCGGACGAGGTCACCACTATTGACTGATTTAGGATGCAAGGAATGAGGTGCGTTAGCACATGGAAGGTAAATGTTGCAAAAGTTGAAATATCATTTGTCATTTTGGGACTGTATTCACTGTTATTTAAATAAAGTTTTTTATCAGCTAGCAGAGTGGTTGGTTGGAGGGAAGTCCGACCAGAGCAGCAGTCAATATTCCTCGCTTCACCTTTAAGCCTATTGGCCACAATCTGGCTGCTGATTGTCACTTAGCAACCATGACTTCAATCTGAATCCATGTTTTTAAATTAGATAAACTGATGTTTAATTCAACCCTGTGGATGACACGGATCCCAGTTGGCTGGGTGGCGAGCCAGAACCTACAGATCTGTGTGGAGAAATGTTCAAATTGCTTGAACAGATAGATCAGTTTTTCAAGTCAACGGGTGATTGAACAAACAAATACAGACCACTGGACACAATCGGTCGACTAATATGACAATTAAGACTCAATTGAAGAGAATAGTTACCTTATTTGTGTAATCTTTTTTTATTTTTGTTCAATATTTGGTGGGAAATGTCTCTAATTTTGTAAATGTTCTATAAAAGAAAAAATCAGAACTCCAGTTTTTATTTATATATATATATGCTAATATAAGCCCATCTTGTTGTTATATTTATTGATGTTGAAACATTGAGCTCCTGCCACTCTAACTAATCGTAGCCAAAGGTTGTATTGACTTTGATCTGACCTGCAGGAAGCACCTACAGCATTATTTTATCCTGGTAATATTGTTAGACATGGATTTTTTTTTGCAGCTTTTTTTTCCCATAGCAACGCCGCTTGACAAACAAGCAACCTGCCATCTACACAACAAAGCAGCGGGTTTGTTCAAACATATAATAGTGGAAAAACCGCAGTAGTTACAACTGTCTTTATCAAAGTAGTTGAGATTGTAGCTATACATAACTTGTTGTCCCTTAAACTTATAAATTTGTTCCATCTTATTTTATAGTTGGCCATAATGCTTTAGATTAGCTTTGCTGTTGTAACTCTGCTTCACATGTTATCCTGGGTTTGCTAGTGGTAGCATTATGTTGAAGTTCATATCCAAGCATTTGCTTGTGAAGAAAACGGTATTGAATCCTCAATTAATGTGAATTTTACTTCTGCTAAAGATATTTTTTGGCAAATTGTTTCCATTAATGTTTGTTTATATCTGCATATTCAGATCCTACGTCCAGACAGGTGTTGGCCAAGCACTTCCTGTTTGTACAGGTGGATGATGTCATTGATTGCATCACTGGGTACAACCAAATGAAGGGTTTTATTTTATTGTATAGTACCATGACCTTTAGAGCTGAACTGTATCAAGTTTTGTGATTTAATCGAATAAATGAGTTTGTACCTCAGATTATTAATTGTCTTCTTGCTTCGTGTTTAATTTTGTTGTCTGCTGAAGCTGTGTATCTACAACCTTCCTTGACACTTTTCTTACTCTACCTCACAGATAGTGCTGTGAAAAATAAAACTGGTCTTGGCTAATACTATTGTTTGGTCACCGACAGATCGCCCAACATTTGAAGGGAAATTCTACTTAACCTGTGTCATCAGGACAAGATGAAAGCAATTTCATTTCAAATTTGAACACATATAAAACATAACTATGCCATTCCATAATACAATAATATTCTCTTAACATTCTATGAATCAAGCTTGCATTTATTGCGACAGCTAGTGTGTGTGAGCCATTTGTCGAAACACTTCAACTGCATGTATCATTTCTCGCGTATTTAAAATGTATTGAGGGATTGCAAGTTATGAAAGAAGTATATTTCCAAAGTTTAGGTCAAAACAGAATATTTCTATCTGAAGACTTGACAACACTTCAAAAAAAATTCACAATTGCGGTTTTGCACTTGTCTAGCTATGAAGGGTTGCACTGAAAGGAGCCCATTTGATTAAAGTCAGGCACCTTTTGAGAGCTTTTTTCTGAACCATTGGTTCTGCCTGCATGAGGAAGGCTCATGAGAGTAGAAAGCGGAGATTTTTGAAATTGGGGATGTACTGTAAGGGTACCTGACTCCCACCGCCCCAGCCCTTATTTTAGAAGCACCGTCTAAAGGTTAATGCTCTGCTGCTTGAGGGGGTTAGGGAGAAAAAAGAAAATCAAGCACGGAGACCTAAGTTCTCAGGTTGTATCTTTTGGTGACTACAGTTTAATTTATACTTAGAAGATGAGATTTACTGGAACTCTTTTAAAACAAGTCAAAAACACAGATTGTTCCTCACTTGTGTTTTGTTTCTCCAGTTTTTCCTCAATTTTCCTTTGTGTGGTTTCTTTGGGGGAAGCTAAAATAAATTCCTTAGTGAAAGAACAACTAAATTAAAGGGAGAAATAAAACATTTTATTAAAAAATATTTATTAAGTTTGCAGCTGTGGGGATAAAGGTATACTGAGGGAGCAGCAGAGCAAAATTGGTTTCTGTTTGTAATTTAAAAAATGGCTTAAGGTCATTAATACTCTTGCGTGCTTCTTAATCAGGGAAGGTGATGCATAATTAAGTAAACTTTTGAAACAATGGGAATGAGGCTGTGTGTACGTAGTTTAAATATGTTCATAACAAAGTCCATAAATAGACTGAATAAGGTTCAACTCAAATAAATCACAATTCACTTAATATTGCTACACATGTCTGAGGTGTCGTTTGTAACCACTTCCTGTTACTCTTATTTCAACATACCTCTCATTGTAAGAACATAGACTAAGACTGTACAATAAGCTCTAATGTTCACCTTGCATTCAAAAGTGTTTCTAATTTTTTATTTAATTTTTTGCTGCTTGTCGAGCTTTAATCCAGCCATGGTTCAAATATTATGAGTTTTTAAAGCTTTATATGACAGCTTTTTAAGACAAAATCATTCCAGAGAATCTAGGATTAACAGCAGATATTCATCTGGTCCCATATAACACAATTCTTATGAAAACAAGCCATAACAAACAGCAAAATGAGCTGCATCTGTAACTGTATCCGATGCATTAGTTTCCATTTTGGAAATTTGGGCCACACAACAGAGGGGAAAAAAAGCTGAAAAGGAAATATTTTATTTCTCCATAAGACGAATTTGAGCATGTAGAAATTCTAGACATTTTTCTAAAATGACTTTAGGGGTGAGGAATAGGAATAGAAACCTTGTGTTTTTCAGTATTTATTGGAATAGACCCTAAGTGCCACAGCAAAAGTTGCTGAGTTTCAGAAATATTCAAGGTATGCGATCCACAAGCTCATTATTATAACTATAAATGGCACAAATAGTATTGCATTGCAAAGCAAAATACTAGGAAATAGGCTGTTTAGGTGAAAAATAATGAGTAAGTGGTGGGGGATTTCAAGCTAATGCCTGCACAATGATGGGGAAAAAAAATCAGTGGTGGACATTTCATTAGTAAAATTATTTTAGTAAGAAAATAAACAATGTCTGTGTGAGGTCTTGAGGCTACTGAGTCAAAGTGCCTTTGTTCTTGTTGTTGCCGGGGGCAGCTTGATCGGTGTCATATGACTCACCCTAGAGCTGCAGCTGCTATGTGTTTTCAGTATTTAGCTGTCAACTCGCACCCAACAACCAGACCACTACAAACGTGCACACCGCAGGGTAGAGCATCATACTCTTTTGTAGACCGGACAACTGGGTTTTTTTTCTGAATCGGTAGTAACTGCAAATACAATATCATCTGTGACCAAATTCAAACACTTTTCAGCTTTATTGTGCCTGATGATCAAAAACTAGAAATCCAGACACACCATGTCCAAACGTCTCCAGCTTGAACTGACAGCATTCTGCAGTGTTTATTGAGAGAAGAGCATTTAAAGGTAGTGTTTTTTTGATATGAGTTAACACTGCAGAATGCTGTCAGTTACCTCACAAATCTGCTTTATGTTGATTAAATGACACCAAAGCCTCTTTGGAGAACCACTTGAGAGCCTAAATATCACCAATGGTACACACAACTCAATTTGAGAAGCAACGATCTAGGTGGTTTAATTAGAGATTGATTGATCGTCTCCACTGATTATCACTAGCAATGCTGCAGGTCAAATCTGATAGGTCGCTAAGAAATGAGGATGCCCATTTTATTTGTCTGGGGTCCTCACTTTAGAAAAGACTGAGACATAGTCCTTACATCTCCTGTTCATTAACTTGTTTTTACCAACATGGAAATAAATTATAAAAAAGGAGCCAGAAAGTTTTTATTTGCTTTAGGGGGGGAAGAAAAACTAACTCATATTTTTTCTCTTATTTAATTGAGTTTACAACAGTTAGATAAGAAATTAAATAACCTTATATACAGACACATCCAATAAATTGGAGTGTGTATTTTGATGAGGCTTGTTTGTCAGCTTAAAAGTACCTTTGGAAAATAACATTTATTCAGGTAAACTTTTCAGTAACCCCACATTTTAGTATTAAGATGTTTATTTAACCCTATAAGTTAAATAATCTCTGCCTGGATATTTTTGCTTATCTTAATTGTACGCAGTTTTTTAATTGTCATGTGAGTAAAAATATATTTGCTCATTTATCCATAAAAACTGAAACTTTCCATATCTAGCAAGTTATTTTCTATTAAAAGAATGCCCCTCAGATTAATACGTTTGATCAGGAAAGGTTAATGGTCTGCTTTAATATTCTTACTTCAGATAGACAGACAGACGGACGGACGGACAGATAGATAGATAGAATGTTAAATAAAATATTACAACAATTTTACATGCAGATACTTAAGAGAACAATATTTGAATTTGACATTAGAAAACAGTCAAAAGAAGTATGTTCTATCAAAGATATAAAGTAAATTTGCTAAATTCTGTAATTCAGCTACAAAAAAATTGAGGCAAAATGTTTGAGTGGGAGCAAGAAATTAAACTGCAATATGTAACAACTGAAGTGCACCCATGCAATCAGAGTTTACCAGCCATCAAGGAAAAAAAGCTATTTTTAAAGCGTCTCTCGCAACACATTTCCATTAAAATATCTTAAGACTAGTTCAAATATTTCGATGCAAATATGTTCCAAAAGTAGCTTCAAAACTAGTTCTCTCATTTGAACATCTATTTGTTATTCTATAAAGAAGAAATAATGAACAAGCATCTAATATGCTTCAAGCTGATCTCAGGAATAGAGAAACAAGACTTGCATAAATAAAAAATGTAATTATAGGAAGAGGGTTAGCTTGTGTCATGTTAGCTTAACCTTGAAAAACGCTCTGAAATTGATTTTGTTTTCTCTTTACATTGGAGAAAGAATATATTTGGTGTCAAAAATATATCAGTAGCTGGGCTTCTTTGTATCTCACTTTTAAAGGTGGGAGGGGAAAAAAAGCTTCTCCAGAATACCTGTCACTGATCTCAATTGAAATACAAGAAGTCTGAAGGACTTGAAAATGAGACGAAAGAAAGCACTTACACAGAGCGTCAGTATGGGTTAGATGTGGTGCAAGTATAACTTTTACAAAGATGGAATACAAGACACTTCAGATGCATCACCCTGTGGGTTCTCGTACTGTTCTTTCATGCGGGCTGCTGAAATAGGCAACCAACTCTGTGAAAATATTACTTCATCTTGAAGGTTGTAATTTGCATCAATAGAAGAAGGGAAGAATAAGCCATGAAAAGTTAAATATAATGTCACATTAATAATAGTCGTAGATGGACTTGCTCTGGAGTTTTCATATTTTTCTACATGTATCCCAAAAAGAAAGACTGTATAAAGTACACCTGACCATGGTTTTTAATGATGTGGATGCTAGATATGGTAGTAATACAGCATAGTTGAATTTGTCATACTTTGAGGAATGCAATAAAGGATGCACCAATGTCCCTTTCTACACTGTAGAAAATATCACAGGCTCATATCAGAGCTCTCAGCTGTACGAAAGGGTAATTTTACTTAATTTAACATCTTAAGGGAGAATGGTAGCTGGACCAGAGTATTTTTGTCACTTCATTCCCCTTCATGTTCCACCTGCTCTGTACAACCCTTCACAAAGATTGCTCCAGGGTTGAAGCAAAGCTGGGGCTAAAACCAGTTCTGCTTTTCTGACACAAACCTCACTTTTAAGAGAAGTCTATACATGTTAAATACTGTTTAACTTGGGGCCATTCCAGGAGCTTTTTGGAAAAAAGAAATTATGCTAAGAAGGTGGACAGTGAGGTTTTCACTCAAAGAACAGTATACGCACTGCCAAGCATGTTGGTGGTAGAGTCATTCTAAGACTTATCAATGGTACGTCTGCACTGCTCAGTGGGTGGAATAATGAAGGAAGACTGCCTCGAAAATAAAAATTATCACCACACATTGAGTTGGTGATGAATAATATTAGGATTGTAGAAAGGCCATTACTTCACCCCTATTAAATCATTGGATTATTTATCTATCATTAAATCAGTTGTACAATTCTCATTAGAAAAGTGTCTAGATGTCGAGCCAGAATTATATCAGAAGATTATTGATATATTTAAGGGTGAAGATTTTATATTAAAATATTTAATATAAAATGCAGAATAAGGGAAGTGAATTATATGTGATTTGTATGAAACAGGTGGTTGATTTTAAAGACAATGACAGTCAACATGCCTCTGTAGCAGTTCTCTGTTTGTATTAAGATATGTCATATAGATTTTAATACAACTGTAAATATCATTATGATAGTTAACTGATGCAGTATATTATGGGCTTTTCCTGTTTTTAAATACAAGAGATGTTTTGTGTGAGTGTTCATCTTTACCTCAAGGCCGTAGAACTAAAGAAAACAGTGCTGCCATTACAGAGCATCTTGTATTTCTGTAAGATATAGAAATATCTGCTTCCAGATTTCTTGAAAAGGTCAGTAGAAATCACAAAGTTGGTCACAGTTTGTTCATTTCAAACTTTTTTTGTCATCCATATGTGTGTGTACGCAAAAAAAGTTGCTTTCTTTTTACTTTGGCTTGGAAAAATTGCTTGGTTTGTGATATTTTTATCATTTGCCAGTTCCCCTTGAGAGGTGAGTCAACTATTTAATTTTGGACACCGGACAAAACCCAAGGCTTTGCTGTAGGTCAAATCTGTGTCTGTGTGTGAGTGGCTGAATAACTAATTTAGTGACTTGCCATGATGCTACAAATTCTGTAGCCTCAGTTATAAACCTGTTCTTTTAGCAGATGCTACATATGAAAAAGCAGGTAAAGTGAAATACAGAACTCTCAGCAGCGTGCAAGTAAAAAAAAAAATAGTTTCTGTAAGGAAAAATATTTTTAAAACTGATGAGTCAGAGGAGTCAGCAATCAAGGTGAAGTAAATATTCTGATACGTATTCTTCACAACTGCACTTTCCCTCACATACGCTGATAAAGCTTGATGGCTTGGAAAATTAACATTGCACAGGTGCATGAATTTGCATTTACATAATGCTGCAACATTTCCTGGTTACAGACATAAAACATGCAATGTGTAAGGACCAAAAAACCTTTTTGCACACGAAAAGAAATCTTGAACAGATGAGAATGAGCAAGAGATATAAATTAGTATGACTGCATGCTGTGTGGTTGGGGATACATACAAAGACAAATCAATGACACTAAAAACCACAATTAGACCACAAAGGATCTTTTTGCCATCACTTCACTACCAAGATTACCCTTCTGGGAACAAATCACATTAATATTTATACACACATACAGAAACAGAAATGCTCAGAAAAAAATGTGACTACAAAAATAATGGGAACATAAAATTTTTTAAATAAGTTTTTCTTCCCTTAAATAATTAAACTTAAAACAAAACTCAGCAACAAGGATTCCTGTGCATTTCACTAGCCTGCCAAGGTAACGCCAACAAAAGAGACTTGGTAGAGGCATGCTGATGTCATGTCTGCTTTATGACATTCACTGCTTCATTATTATCAGTCAGTGAGAGAAAAAGTACAAAAATGTAACAAATGTTGTAATTTTGGTCCCAAATTGAACAGAGTCTACCAGACTATCGTGTTAAAACATCCTAAATGCGTCCTTATTAGCAAAGGGGCATTGCAGAAGTATTGACAGCTGGGATAGCAGTGATTGTGCCACTGAATGAATATACTGAAATTTAAAGTTGGCTTTATGTCTCTGCAATAAAAGAGGATATTATTCAAAAGGCTTTTTATCCATCCTCACTGGAGTGCCAATAAAAATGGTCAGGCCTGTAATTCATATCTGCCATTTTCTTTGATTAAACAAAGCTCTTTATTATCTACCTTCCACTGTGTTGTAGAGATGTAAAAGCAAATAGAAAGGACTTTTCTAAATCTCTATCAATATAACGGATCAGCCCTTCTTATGAGTCACGGAGAGGAAAATTGGGCCTCATGAGTAGGTGGGTTAAAATGCTGCCATAGAGAGGCTGAAATTGGAAAGAAGGTGGAACAGCAAATATTCCTCAGCACTTATTAAAACGCAGCGTCATAACCTAAGTTTGAACTTCTTATCGAGTTGAGCTCATTCATTAATTTTAAGACCGGAAATCCAAAGTCTAGGCTTGTTTGAGGAGTTGGACGACTTATAGCTATAATCCCAATTAGCATGGTTGTTTTAAATGCAAAGAAGGTATTTGATAAGAACACCTAAATGTTACAACTAAATATCAAGTGGAACAGAAAACCCCCTACAAGTGATTTAGGTTTTATGTTCACAAGTCATTTTGTTTAAAATCCAAGTGAAGTGTCAAGTCTCTAATGACTAAAATAATCAATCAATCACTTTATTTTGGTAAATTGTCCACATCAAACACAGGAAACAACAAAAGAAAAAAAAAACAACAATAAACAAACCCACAGTTTGCCAAAAAAGGAATAGGCCGAAGCAAAGTGTATTCTTGCGTACCCTGTTTTTTATACCTTACCAAACAGGGACATCCGTCTCTGCTCAGATGGATGTCATTCAGTCTATTACACCACATATAGCTGTAGTTTACAAAACCAAATCAAATCTGTTTTGTGAACACAAACGGTAAGCTGTTAAAAACAGCGTTGCTTTGACCAGCATTAATGTTTGTTTTTCTGAGTTCTCATCAACGAGTTTTTAAGTACACACTGGATACCAACTTTAATGTTTTTAGCAAGCCAATGTTTGCTACTTCCTGTGTTTGCACAACTTTCTCACCTTGCCTGTCAATGTCATAAACAATCTGAAAGTGGTGGGGAATTAAACGCTAAGGACTACTTCATACCCCCAAGTCCCAGCTCCGCTGTCCATTCCCACCTCAGTGGCGTAAATTCTGTCATGTCTGTCTGCACAGTGCGAAACACTAGGGCTGTTCATGAATGTCTATGTGTTGCCCAGATCTTTGTGACATTTCTGACAGTGACAGCAATACACCAGTTCTAAGGGAACTGTAAACACCGTAGAGGAAAAAAAAAACAACTACTATTTTCCCCCAGTTTGAGTATCTCTCTCCTAGAAACCAAAAAAGAATACAAAATTACATTGGTTTTCTGGTAAGAAAAATCACTTCATTCTGTCTTTTTTTATTTCTATTGCATTATCAAGCCTTGTTAGGCTTAAAAAGAAAACCGTGTCCCTGAATGAAATTCTATGGATGAAAATAGCTACGTTGGGCGAGTTGCTGTCGGAGCAGTCCAACCACCTCGCAATCACAGACATGGACAGGTACATTAGTTTAACTGGTGAAAGTTATGCTAACTGCAGCTGAAAAGTTCTTCAAGAAACATACTTCCTGCTGAAGAAAAAAAAAAGATCTTTCAATTGTGCAACATTTGCCATGAGATCTTGTTTAATCTCCAATGAAGAGCTTCCTGTGTTGGTGATGCCAGAGCAACAGAAATTATTTTCTAATCGACTATAAATTAGACAGCTTAGAGACCAGACAGCAGGATTTGAGTTGTACGTCTTGTTAAGAAAACAACTTAGAGCAAGAATCAAATGCAACACAAAAAAAACTATCGTTAGAGAAAAAAGGAAGAACTGTTTACAGCATAAATATAGCGCTGTATGTTTTAGAAATCAGATTACTTACTGCATAACCTGCTGAATAATGGGATCCGTTAGTGAAGATGCTGTTTTTTGATTAAAAATTAAAAGTCTGAAGTCAGTCTGTCATGTCAAGTATACATGTATATAGCTTAGCTAGTGAGACGGCAAAGAACAGCATGTTTATATCTTTTCAACACTAATGTTATTGATACCAATGGTTGAGATTTTGGCTTTAGAGTGACACCATAAAAAGTTTTCTACAACCTTAAAATACTTCAGCTCCCTTCTAGGGAACAAACATATTTCTCCACTTTTTATGCATTCATTGTGATGCTACAAATACCTAATAGTATAATATTCTCATGACATAAGGCAAGTTAAAAACCCATGCAACTTAGAGCTTCGCAATAGCAAACTACAACCTTTTAAGTAATTTAAATTTTTAATTTTTAATATCCAGCTTGCATGCATAATTTGCTTGACAATAATATTTGAAGTGCTGTTCGTTGACTCTTGTCACTAATAATTTTTTTGCAGTTTGACAGTCTTTATTTGCCCTTCATGCACACTGTATATATTTTTTGTGTCTGAGATGGTAAAGTTATTTTTAAAAATTGGTATAGAAACTATAATGACAAATCAGAGCAAAACAGCAAGGAAAATATTGGTTAACTACAATAGTCATAATAATATTCAGCAGCAGTAGTATCACATTAATCTAACATTAATATAGAAAAACAAGGCGTAAAACATGGAATATTGTATATAGAATTACAATTAGCTATGATGTCTAGTTATTTAATGAAAATGGCAAAATAGACTCCACCCAATGGGGGAATCCCTGTGGGACGGGTAATAGCATCACCAGTTCTGTTGTGCCTTTGGGAGTGTTCGCTATTAGCCTTGAAAACAAACTAAGTAGTTCTGTAGGTTATCATACACCTTGTAGGTCAGCAGAGAGAGTGGAGTGTCAGGGGTGCATTACTCCATTATCTGGTAGCTACACTGAAAAAAGCCTGCAGCAAGGACATTAAATGCAAACTTATATACTTGTACTGATATTGTATTCTTAGTGCTTAGAATAATAGGGGATTCTTAAACTTTCTTTTCCCCCAAAGGTCAAAATCAGGGTCAGGGTTGTCTCAGGAGCTCTATATGCGAAGTCCCCATGTGGACATATGGACATTAGGAGAATTTGTGAACATTTGTCTCTGTTGTCCAGATTGTCCAAATGACCCAATCACAAATTTAGTTATGACAATTTTTTTTCTTGCAATGTAAGATCTGATTGCTGCCATTGGTTGGTCAAAACCAGAAAATGATCCACTGAATGTGGATCAGGACCAGTCCAGGTTGGAGGTTAGAGCCCCACCATGATGTAATTGGTCCCCTCAAGAACCCGCCCGCTTATAAGCTTCATAAAATCAAACTGGAAGATTACCCTGTGGAGAAAAAAAAAAGGGATCTCTTTGTGCAAACTGCTTTGCATCGATTAGCTCACTCTATCTAATCAGTTTCTTTACATTTTCTAATCCCATTTCTTTCCATGTAAAGATTCTCATCAGATGGGATGGTTTCTGAGTAAACCATACAAATCAACATTAAAAAGAGGTTTACTGAGGAGATAATGTCTGAAATAAATAGAGGGTGAATGTGGACTGCCGATTGGAATTGGTTTTTATAATCACATTCCCTGGACTTGTTTGGATTACAGAAATACAGCATGAATTTGCAAGGGAAATGCGAGCAATACCTAGATATTAACAAATCTCCAGAAGCTTTACGGGGAATTAGAATAAAAGCATCGCTGCAGCTTCAACGTGACAGTCAGCAGCAGGAAAGCTTTCAGTGGAAACACTTGTATACCCCTTTTCTAATCAAAGAGTTGGACATACTTGATAAACAATGCATGCCAAAAAAGTTGCAACAATATTCTGCTGCATAACAGCTTGTTTTTTTGTCTACATTCTAATTCATGGCATGCTCATTTCAAGCTGACATTTCAATTTCAGTTGCTCTTTCATTTCAGTGCTTTGAGTACGGGTCTTGTCAGCACATGTATGCGTAGGCTGAAGACCATGACAGGTGAACAATTCCCCCCCTCAAAAAATAAAAAATCATCTGGATGAAATACTGTAGATATGCAACAGTGTGATGTGAAGTTTCTCACACAAATAATAGATCTGTCTGTTGACACCAAGAACTGATTCTTTTGCAAAAGTAAGAGATATTGCGGGGGGAAAAAAAAAAACTTTCTCTTTTAGCTTGGCCAGGTTAGCATAATGCAATCGACACTTGAGAATTTACAACCTTTGTTGAATTTGAATGCAGCGTTTTTCTGATCAGTAAGCCTGAGTTACAGCATCATGTCAAACTCTAAACTCAAAATAGGCAATGCGTTTGGAACAACTGCCATAACATTACTGTGAAAAACAAAAACTTTCCTGGTACATCAACAATCTGGCCTCAAATTGTGCTGATTTTCTAAGAAAGAGACTGAAAAATGTTAACCAACATAACAAGGTGGCTGTTTAATTTTTTTTATTTATTTATCTGTTTGGATGGGGGAAAACAGAAGGAGCTGTAAGGTTCAACAGGAGTACAATAATGTTGCAATACTGTATCAGAATGACGATATTTCTTGTTAAAGTGAAGTGAGTCTGGTAATGCGTAGTTTAATGTCAACATGTGTCACCGTCTGGTGAAGATTTATGGTCCCCGACAATTAATGGGTGTGATAAGCTTTTCACCCCGTCGTATCTGTGTTTGAGACTCTGATGCTTATTTTAGAAAGGAACCAGTTGTCCTTTTTCTCAACAGGCTGGCTAACAACATTCAAAGCTTTTTCAAAAATTAGAAAAATCTTCGGCCATTGCTAATTGTTTGTGTGACAGTTTTCTGGTACCTGGTAGAAAACAGAAACTGTGACAGTCTGGCAAATAAACAAGATACAGAGGAATTTTGAGAATACAACAACTAGCTAACCATTAGTTGCAAAAAGTATTTGTTTCAATTCTTTTTTTCTAACCAGTTTTTATTTGTGTTTAATTACATCTACTTTCCTGTTGTTGTTCTTTAACCTATAGTTTGTCCATGTAAAACTTTAACATTTCTACTAACAAAATAGATCTTTAGATATATAAAATGTGAAGCCCTGCAAAATGTTATTTTTATTTCAGCTGGGGCTGAATCAAGACAGAATGAGGCTGAAATAGGCAAAGCTATTTATTGATTTCCCTGTCTGCGGGTTGAAACAAAAGTACTCTTTAAATGAATGTATCGATGAGCCGGATAGATGTTATCTGTCTTAATGACAAAGGGGAGTCCTTGGCTGAAGGGGAACCTCATCAAAGCTACACATGCATAACCTTGCATCAGTGTTCAGAAAGAAAAAGGAAAACATTCAACCCCAAGAGTAGATAAGATTTAAATTAACCCAAACAAAGTTCATACGGAATGAAAAGAAAAGATTAAACTAAGTCAAGAGGTATCTTTTTCTTTATTGGTAAAATGCCGCTTAATACAAACGAGTGAGAGATATAAAACTGATGTCGTCATAGGCTCATAACACTGGCACCAAAGATAGGAAGCAGAAAAATGGCAAAAACAAAATACAAATCATCAGTTTATCATTACATTAATGAGAAAACGCTGAGATTTTTAAGTTACATCGGTAGACACATCCCCTTTCAACTCTATTTTACACAACGTCATATAATCCTACTTAAGCCGCCCTCGCTAGATGAGTAAATGGAGCAGCTAGGAAATGCCATGGTGATTGTTAATAAAGACACTATTTGCTGATCACAGCCAAAAGGGTCTAAGATGTGATGCAGAGCACCTTTAAAAAGGGACAATATACCAGACATGCTGGAAGTTGTGCTGCCTAAGCTTTACCCTTTTATTAAACTCACTTGCTCTTCACTGCTGAATACAAACACAAAACAATGCAAGAGAGGTAAACAGCTGAAAAGGAAGACATTGTGAATCAAACTAAACATAGATGTGCCTTTTGTCCTCTAAATATCACTCTCACTGTTCAATAAGAAGGATGTTTTGTTTTTTTCCTGGCAAACCCACTGAAATTTCTTTAATGAAAATGAGGCAAGCTGCAGGGATTTCAACATCATCTTCATTCTGCTCAGTCAGGTGCAGAGAAAGTACTAACACCACCCTTGAGCTTTTATTTTTTGAAAGTTTTGTTTTTCAAATAACATCTTAGCATCTCAAAATATCACTGATGGTCATACCAATAAGATTTAGATGGTTGTTTTGAGAGGCAATCAATGGCTTGGGGATGTTAGTCAAGCGTTTTGAGTTGGGGTTCGTTGTTTTTTTTCTCGTGTTCTGTCTCTTAAATCTGGGTAACTCTTTTACTCTCGGTTTGTAGTTCCTTTTGGGTCTTAGTTTAGATCACGTTGTTAGCTATCCTCCTCCCTCAGTATACCTGGTCTCCTTCTGCCTCAGCTGTACCACATCTTCTTCTTCTTCGTTCATCTGGTTCCTTTGTCATTTTTCCACCTCTATTCAACCTCCTGCTTTTTGTTTTGTTCCATACTCATGCCCGTTCCATGCCCTGATCCTTTCATAGCAGCTCTGTAAGACTTTATTTTCCATTACTAGAAACTCATCACTTCACCTTTCTGCCTCTGGTTCTGCCTGCTTTTGGGTTCAACCAGAAACCAAACATGACACAATTACTAGAAATGCTTTGGAAGTGAAAGAAACATGAATACAAAATTTTATGCAACATTGTATTTCCAGAATATTCTAGCATTGCCTTTTTAAGCCCTGTTATGAGAAACTGTTTCCAACACAAGAGAGACGGGAAGATATGTAAATAGAAGTCCTTTGATTAAAATTCTAATTTATTAAAATATCAGAATGACCACAAATGCCAAAACAACAAAAAAAACACACATACACACACACACAAAGAACGGCAGCAGTGATGCAGTCATATCAACAATATCCTAATTTACACATGACACGTGGTAACATCTTGAGACATTCCTGAGAGGGTTTAAGTCTGAGTCACACGGGTAGCATGGCGAGTGTGTTGTCTGCATTTGGCTAAGCTGCTGTTTCACAGCATGCGTCTTCACACCACTGATCTTTCTGCTACTGTGATGCTACAGTCAATCTACTGACAGCACATTCACTTTAAATGCTACTAATTTGGGTTATATATGCTAATTGTTATGTAATAGAGGATCAATTAGGTTTAAAAAGTAAATACTGTAGAACTGATGACAATATGAGACGATTCCTAAGAAATTGCCAACATGTGGCGATTCAACAATCGGGTGGCTTCTATAGTACATTCAAGTACAACTCATTGATTGGATTGTCTTTAATGTATTAAAACGACTTGATAGTAAATGCAACAAATATTTTAATCCACAGTCTTATTCAAAAATTCCTAAGCGATAACGTTAACCATTTCTAGAGGTTTCGATTGTTGGATAATCCATCTCACCATCGATCATCTATAACAGTTTATATTTAAAAGTGCCTATAGTTAAAACCATACAGTTTCTGCCTGCTGCTGCTGTTATGCTTGATAGCATAAAACCGTAAGCACCGTTTCCAACACTATTGCTTATTACTCTTTGTTGATGCTGACACATTAAAAATTTGGTTGTTTCTGTTTTATTTCTTTTTTTATGTAGATGTTTGATGAGTGGACCTGCTGCAAATAGATTTCCCGTTGGGCACAATAAAGTTACGATTTATCTTCAACTTTATTCATTTACAAAATGTACATTCAGTTCTACACCGGCCACTTTTTGAAATTATGCAACACATTGGCCAACTTATTTATTTTTTATTAAAATATTTGTTTCATTTCTATTTCTATTTGATTTTGTTTGTAATTTATGGTTAATAGTGGGAGTATTAGCAGCTAGTCATGCTCTCCTGGTTTTTAGTTTCCTTTTTTCCCCAACTTGTATAAAAAAAGTCTATTTTAAAATAATAAAAGCACCAAATGCATTTACATATTTTCACATTTCCACCACCATCTTTGGCGTACTTAATTTGGAACTTTATGTGATACTCTAACTTGAAGTAGCATGTTATTGTAGAGTGAAAAAAAACGATACAAGTTATTCTATTTTTTCAGAAAGAAAACCTGACTAATTACTGTGACACCTCTAAATAAAATCAAGTGCCTTCAGAAGTCACCTAATTTTGAACTCCGTATACATTCTCCTTGCTCTGCTGTATCCTTGGTAGTTTCTTTCGGCACACGTTGGTTTATGCACTTCTTTAGAACAGTGTTTCTGAACACTCACTCTGTTGAAAGAAGATGGAAAGACTCTGAAGAGAAAGCATCAAGGACCTACCTAACTGTGCTCTGTGCTTCAATTTATGAATGATAGAGCCTTGCTGGTTTTACAATATACTGCCACGCATGACTTCAGAGAGTTATTATGCAGGTTTCATATGCCAAGAGGGACTCTTAAACCTCATCTTGTATTTCTGACACCTACAAAAGAACCAAACACAATTTGAGAACATATAGTGCCGAAAGAAATACAGCCTGAGCCTCTTTCTTTTTCTGAAACTTGTGTCACTGAATGTTTTTTTTTTTGCTCCAAGTTAGAAAGAGTGAGCTGAAATAGATTTTAAAAGAAAAATAGAAAATATGAACACATTTTTATAATTTAAACACGGGGAAAAAGCAAGAATTTTGTACAAGATTTTACTTGCGCACATTTATTTAATGTTCCCTATATTTACTGAAACTTACTTTTCTGAAGTAAGTTAGTATAAACAACATTTTCTCCACATTCCATAAATTAGGGATTGTTCACATTTCCTTTTATGTGTTTCAAGATATTTTCTGTCTTTTTTTTTTTTAACTCTGCACCAAAAGAAAACCAAATCCTTTAGAATCCAAATTAGAAACATTCAATATGTCAGCATTAATATTGGTCAATATTGATCCCATAAGTAAAACTGGGTCAATATTAACAACTGATATGTATTCCCATCTTGTAGATGTTTGTGCATTTGCTCAAGGAGGGGAGAGTGTTGACCATGTATTATTTGTTTGGTCATGTGACAATCAAGCAGCGTGGAACTGTGGGATGTTTGACTGAAGCAGAGAAGCAATATAATCTTTGAGGTCATTTTTATGGTGTCAGAAGGGAAGAGAAACATACATAATCTTATAGAATTGGTAAATATTGTGTATCAACCATATCAATATCAGTCCAAATTTTATATCACTGCATCGCATTAAAAATATTTGACAAAGACTTTTAAACATAACCAGCATGTCAGAGGTAACCAACAGTTACCTAATTAAAACAAAGAGTGTCTGGTTGCACCTGTTGCTTCTTGGGAAAGCTTGAAGTTATAACAGAGATGCACTGGTCAGGGTTTCCCTGACCAATACTAATTTCTGATTTTCTTTGAGCTCTGATGTGGATTGCTAGCTTTTTGTTTAGTTACGAGGACTATAACACATAAAAGAGGAAATATGTGCAAGAGATACTTTGATGTAAGAAGAAATTTTAGCTCCAGTGGAAAAGACATAAGAATATTATCGGCTATCCAGCAAAGCATATGTTACCAAGCTATTTAATTTTTATTAATCTCAACAAAATATACTTCAAAGTAAAGCCTGATGGTTGACTTGTTTATAGACTAAATAAGGGTAGTTTTTATGGACTTAAAGAAAAAAAAAATCCTGATATCTGGACAAGTGATATTGGCAGATCTGTATATGTAATTTATAGACAACTCCACACTGGGGAAGAGCATTTAGTCAAATAATTTTAATGACAACTCAAAGATTCATTTAAATTGTCATGTTATAAAATTATTAAAAACACACTTAAGATGCCCCTGGCCAAAATTACTTTACAAGAGATTAGAATAAATGTCATGACTGAATTAAACCACCTAAAGCATGTCTTTTCTCATGGGTCACAAGAGTCCAATAGTTGTTAAAGACAGAATCCTTATGAGAATTAATGTTTTGCTTTTTTAGAAACCCATTTTATTTTTTTGCAACTAAACGGAAAAAAATTTAAATATACGTATGCATATTGAAAGTAAAATCCAAAGCTTTATACCAAAATAGGCTTTAATGGTGAAGAAATATGGTACATCAGGTCTAAATCGAAGAAGGTTAATTTTGACAATAAGATTCGTTTATGGTCATTGTTACTACTGGGTGCCAAAAATACTCCCTCTCTTTAGGATCAAAGTCATTAAATATGTATTTGCTTTTGATTACTCTTGAAATTAATTCATCAGGAAGAGCAGTGACAGTCCCTCGCTGTTACTGACAAAATGCTGTGGCAGTTACTGATAACATGAGCTGCTTAAGGATTCTGCACTGTAACCTTCCTATTCGTCTTTCGCTCTCCCTGTGGTTTTATTCCTCCGCTCCACACCGAGATCTCCTTTCTTCTTCAGACAGGTGAGTTGAGAAATGATACACAACCCAAGCATTTGTCAGAGCTACAATCCACTGAAACTAAATTACATTGAAAGAAATTGCGAGAGAAGAGTGGGCAACGAGAAAGGATGAAGGGCTGGGGCATTTATGAAATAAATGCACTTTAGAGGGAACAAGAGTGCAACATATCGGCACAAACTGGAAGCTCAGAAAAAAAGAAAGACATAAAGAGAAGACAGAAAAAAGAAAGATAGATGTGTGGACAGCATTTAGCATTGAGGTAAACAGTGTATGGTTTGAATCTAACATTTGTGGCAATGCCCTTGAGTTGGCCAGTGAGGCATTGAAGAGTGCATTTGGGATGGGCAGTTATCTCCAAGGCTTTCCTTTCAGTGGTATAAAAAACATAACAGCAATGCCGGGTCTTACTGAAGAGAAAGCCTCAAGGCTGAGGAGAAGAAGCTGCAAGGCAAATCTGCAAGAGGTAACGCAAATGGCCCCACTTGACACCCTGTCATTGTCTCCACGCCTTGACATACATGGAACATTAAAAACTAGAGCTGTGTAGAACGATGCATGCATGAAAACACACAGCACGTGTAACTGATGGGGTTAGTTAAAATATGATCCCTAGACAAGTGTGTATCTATGTACATGTTTTTGTTTATGCAGTCCAGAGTGTCGTTTTTGGAAAACCATAAGAGTTCATAGAGATGTATCTGTTCTCTTTTTCAAAAGCAAGTAATATTACTTTATTACTTTAGCATTAATTCACTGTATGTATGGGGTAATTTTACAAATGTCTTTAGATCAGAATTTGGGCCAGAATATGCAGTACGTTTTGACAAAAAAAATAAAAATAAGGTACTATGTCAGACCAATCTAAGGTTCTAAAACTGAAAAGAAGACAAGACAAACAGGAAATTGGAAGTCCAACAATCTTTACATAAACACAACAGAATTTAGCCATTGAAATGTTTATGACTGAAAGCAGGAAAAAAATTTTAAGGTGAAAACAAATGGTCGCTAGGCTAATTCCTTCTTCCTTGTAGAAGAAGCTAAAGCATTGATGAAATCCTCAAAACTCAGCAAAATAGCCATACAGGTATATAACACTTCACTGCTCTATTTTCATATCTTACAGAATACATTTTCTTGTATTTTAAAGCTTCCCAGTATAAGGTTACAAAATGCTTTGCTTTAAAGTCCATTTTCCCTAAGAAGTACCCCCTACCCGTCTTTGGCTCTTGGTATCAAAAATTTTCGAGAGGAAATGATGGGAGAGGGGCTTGATGGGTTTGAATAAAGTAATGAACTCCTTTGGATAATGCAGTAGTGAAGTGGGCAGTATGACCACCATAACACAACTGTGGATGCCTTCCCAACTGTGCCACTGAGTTCATATCGTGTGAAACGTCAGTGAAATCAACTCGAAGCTTGAGCAGGATTCTAGCAGTCATTTTTGAGACAAATAAAACACGTCAGAAATGACTCTATTGCCCTTTATTCTCCATTCTCTGGCTCTCTTCTTGCCTCTTTCTACAGTCTTTTTTTGTTTTTGTTTTTTTAACCATGCCAGACCATGAGGGTTTTCTACCAGCAGGTTGTCTGGATTACATGTTCTGCCATGTGAATTCTCAACAAAGAGCTTGCTGAATTGTTTTGATCAAACAGTAAAATGAAATTTGTTGTATTGTGCCTGGGCTTTGGAGCACTCCTGTGTTGTGACGTAAAATTTGCAATGCAAGACATTTTAGTCACTAAAGAGCTGAAAGTGGTGTTTATTCAGCTCAACCTGATCTAAGGTTATTTTGGTATTCGTAAGGAAGGACACCAAGCTGCTGCTGCTCCGCCAACTGCTTTATACGTTTAGAGATGCTGGTGTCTTGCTTTGGGCAAACAAGCTACACATTTCAGACTGACGTGTTACTTTCATTTTGAAACTAAGCTTATCAGTATCTAAATAACATTTTAACAACATACAAACGTGCATTTTCTAGAACAATCTACAGCTTCACAACACTATCCATAAGCATTTGCATCTCAGCCACAAAAAAATATACCGGTGGCAAGCATAAAAGGCAGATAGGGGCCATGATACAAGAGCAAATAACACGTAAAAAATGCATTAAATTGCATTGTGGAATGTAAACCCAAATGCCATCCAAACGAGTGTTGAAATGAGTAAATACCTGATATCCAAGAGCAAGTGAATGTAATGTATAATGATGTGTGAGCTACATTGTGCTCCCTTTCCCTCAAGTGTTTGGCTGGTGGCGGGGAGCAGGTGACGAGGACCGAGGGAAGGAGAGTCCTGTTTAATGACCAGATCACGCATTTTAAACAGTGCTTGACAACTGGAGTTAAAAGTATACTAAGAACTGAGTTTAGTAAGTAAACTTCACAGATGTTTATTTCCTCAAAAAGTCATCATTTAAAGCCTAAAGCCAAACAATATCAATGATAGGGCATTCCAACAACGGAAAAAAAAAGAAAAACAGAAAGAAGAACATGTCAGTTTTGTTATGCTATACTTTTAGCTTTTGCTTCATTTTACAGCCTTAATACTGGAAGGTGAGGCATTGAGAATAATAAACTGCACGTAGAGGATCTAAAAATGACATTTCCACTAAACTGCAGTGACCATAAAGAGAGATGCAGAGAGAGGTAGCACACCTGGAGCATAATTAGAACTAAGTGACTATAAAGTATAAATGAATTTATCCCCCTCCCCCAACATAGCTGCAAGATTTAGAAAAGTATGATATGCAAAATTCCTGGTTTTCCGCTCAGACATTTTTGAATGTTACTGAATCTGGATCTGTGTGGCTGGATGAGTCACAGCATAAAAGTAAAGCCATGAAATTCCACTTCTTACTAAACTGAGATCTAAAGTTCTGTGAATTTTTACACACATTGTGTTTACAGATTCAGCCAGTGACTAAAATTGGGCTCAAAAACTCTGCTTACCAAGTCAAATATGTATAATATAAATAAATATATACAATTTCACTGCTTATTAGAATACTAAAATATTTGACATCTCATACTGTACATGAAAGTCATCATCCAAGCTGTACAACTCTCTTGGCGTTGCCACTTTTACTTCTTCACTATTCAATTTTAAGTTACTAACTTTCCTCCCATCAATTTGAAACACGATGAAATCTTTACATGACAAATAAAGCCTGCATCAGGAAACAACAGCCTGTGGGAGCCTTTATGAGATTCACACTGTTCTAAAACCAATAGAAAGGTATGTAATTACATTAGTCCAAAAATGTATGTGCAGTCACTCTATTTCAGCTCAGCGTGAGCATTACATCCAACTTGTTCTGTTATTTACAGAGGGATTATTTCCTCGCCCGTGCTTCCTCTTACTGTGTTTGGGTATCTGATAGTGCTGAGCGGAGCAGCAGGGAAGACAGGTTAGGTGACAACAACAACACTTATAGGCTGAGAAAAATGTGTCTGGTGAATGAAAGTGCAAAAAAGGTTTCCCGACAAGTGCTAATCCTCCTAGCACCCCAAACGAACAAAAACGAAGGGTCTGAAAGCCTGCCAAAATGTCTGCGTGTGGCTACAGCGTTGGAGATACCAAAACGGCTGCTTCCAGTGTCAGAAGAACGTGTCGTTGCCAGAACACCAGTAGCTCACACCCTCAAACTGTTAATGCTCCAATACCAACACAAAAGAAACTAGCTGTCAACTTAGAGAAAATGCTGAGTTACATTTTGTCACAAACATGTTATGAGCATCTGCTAAATATATCTTGGTTCAACATACATACATATATATATATATATATATATATATATATATATATATACATATATATATAGCGTGATTGACACGTTGGAGATAAATAAGAAACACTGAGATCTTTAAATCTCTAGAGAAAAAGAAGTGTTTTTTTTCCTAATATGCATATTTTTGTTAGAGAACTGAACATTACAATATGATTCATGAAAAGTAAATGTATCACTTTCTTAAGGCTTATGAGAAGAAGTAACAAGAAAAATCCATTCAAAAACCAAAATAGAGAGTAACAAAATTGGAACATAGCTGTTCTTTCAGAAAATAGTGATCGATCCTAAACGTGTGCACGGAATGCAAAATGTATGCAGGTAATTTATTTTTTTTTTTATTCAACCATAACTTAGAAATGCTTTAAAATTCTTCTATTTCTTTGCCCTTAGAGTTGCTTTTCCTTTGTGCATCCTTTCATGTTTGCATAATGTACTTGACTGCTGACATTTATATTATTGAAAAACATAAATATTTATCACAAACCGCCTGAGTAAGAGCCATCGCCAGCCAGCAAAAAGGACCTATGCAGCTTATATAAACTGCCTCCTCAAACACAGAGGCACATTTTACTTTTCATGCAGTTGTAGCATTGTTTCCCTGCCAACCCCTGGTCACTCTTTCTGAACATCACAGCAACATTTCCCGAATGTAATATGGCCACAGTGGAGATGCTACAAAATGCAATTGCAAGTCTGTTCTTTATTTTATTTATTTTTATTTTTTAAAGGTCATCTCCAGGACCTTCCATATATCAACAACTAAAGCTGCCTAATCCTTGCATGAAAAGCTGTACTTAAGATACTTATGCTTAATCTAATATGTATGCTATGCAAATTTCCAAGTCGAAGCCAATTTCAAAACTTGCGATGCAAAGAGATGAAAACCTTCAGGGCTACTTAACTAATTGACTTGCAAATGTTGCTTTGGTTACACTGGCTTGCAAGTTAAATGGAAGTCAATGGGTCAGCATGGATTCACCCAGAGAAAAAAAGACTTTATGATGATTTACTCCGCTGTCAAGATTTGCAAGCTGCACATAACATCTAATTATCATGTTTTCATTTCTGGACAACTTTGCTACTAAGCAATTATTTTCCTGTATCACCAAGCCTACAGGAGAACAATGCATCACGTGTGAAAACAACTGCCCACGCTTTTGGATATATATGTATATCTGCTGAATATCACTATTTTTCCCCACACTAAACTCTGAAGGACCTGTCACGTAAAGATGATGTAAAAAAAAAAAAAAAAAAAGGGCACATACGCAGCTAAGCTCTAGTGGACACTTCTTCACTCACTAATATGCAATTATTTTTGGTGACCAGTTTTAATGCAGCATAAGAGAAGCAGAAATTGTTCAACTTCATGTCTATACAGTCTAAAACATCAATTATATGTAATTAATCACACCCAGCAGACGCCCACGTCACTGTTACGCACCATTAACAAAAACTTGCCGTGATTAAAATCCAGTCCGTGAACATATCGCACTTCTTACGAAGTGCACGCACGTGAGAAATAGGAAAATCACTTTCTTCCCCCCCCTTCACCCTCCACCCTCCGAGGTAACTACAGTCAGCGCCAAACGAAGCAACATTTCCATTTGTACACCTTTGAGTTTATTCTCGCGGACTTGGAGCTCATTAAAGTCTTGTGCTTACCTCGAGCTAACGTCGCCGGGACTTGCAAACCGAGGAGCACGAGGACGGAAAAACTCCAGCAGGATCCTCCGGAAAACTGTCCCATCACTGCCGTGCTCGTCTCCCTCCCCGTCGGGTCTGGGGCCACCTGCCGCGGGTCTCGAGCATTTGTCGTCCCCCTCCACACCCCACCTTTTTTTTTTTTTTTCCTTTTTTAACCCGAGTGGGTGTCCCGGCGGGCTGCTTGCAGGTGCGCACAGTCAGGTGCTGAGCTGTGGAGCTATGAAGCTGTGAACCTCACCTCGCGGAATCGCAGTGCGGTGACTGGGAAAGAGACGGGAAAGAAAGTGATGCTGAGCTTTGAAGCTGCCGACACTCACAGCTGAGCGAGAGCGGAATAATCACTGAGCGCGCGGCAGCCAGCAGCGGCAGCAGTAGTGGCTTTGGGTGGTTTTCGGAGGAGGAGAGAGAGAGGAGTGAGCAAAGAGAGAGAGAGAGAGAGGGTGGACCTGTTGAGAAATAAAATGTGTGGGTAAACGCACGTGCAGTCGTTCGTTTGTTTGCCACGAGCAGATACAAGCAGTCAGATTGTTTTAATTATTTGTTATTCACGCCTTGTTTTCAAGACAGCAGTGTGGTGGCCGATATCGGGTTGGGGTGGGCTCTTACAAATGGCTTTTGAAATTGCGTTTTTACTAATTAATGACTATCTGCAGCCTTTGAGCATATGGCTTCTGATTGGTGTCCTTTTGCCAATTAAGCGTGCATTATCTCAGTTAAACGAGGCTATAGAGCAAGATAATATAATTCTTCTTGCACTGCAATGATTAGAGCTTCTATTTCTCTTTTATATTAGAAATGATTGAATATTCTCTTCTTAAGCAGATCATTAAAGCCGGAAGGGACCCGAGGTGGTGTGAGGCTCTAAGCAGGATTTTATTGAAAGGAGTTGCTTCCGGCTAAGTCCATGACAATTACTGAAAGTTGGGGGATGAAGGACAAAGATTTTTTTTTTTTTTATTTGCAAGCAATCCAAGAAAAAAGAAAACAAAAAATATTAGTGCCTTATAATGAAAATGAAAATGTGACCACAGCTCAGGCAACATAAATTATTGATAAGTATTGAAATATGACTCTTTATGCTGTATTTTTTGCTTATATTGGTACATTTGTAAAACCATAAACAGTGACAAAATTTTCCTATGCTGCTCAGATTACATCTCAATTTTTTTTTCTTGTCTTTGGCAATTCCTACATGAATGGGACCCAGTTTCTACCACCTCCAAACAAAACTGAATGACTTTTTGGCAGAAAAAAAAAATGATTTTTTTTTTTTCTGTTACTTGTTAGAAACAGAATTAAAATGAACTCACCAATCAGTTTTGTTTTGTTGTTTTTTTCAGATACCAATTTCTGGAATTCAGATTTTATTCAGCTATTAAAACTTAATCCAGTCACAAGGGACACATTGTACAACTGACGGGTAACTTTGATTTTTATAAAAAATTTTCTTTGTTTCATCCGCTACGCCATGCCATCCTGAGCAGAAAGCCTTACTAACAATTCCTGAAACATTTTATTTCATTATTACATGTTTCTTTATAAAATTCTTTATATTTTGTATACTGTAGACACACCAACTAGCTTAGGCTGTTATTTGTATCTGAAGAGGCATTAGCATTTAAATGGAGTTTTAATGCTAGTTAGCAGAGAATAAGCTCATATTCTTGCCATTGGGTAGGGTTGCTTATTAAAGTTTTTTTTTTATGTGGATTTCTAAAGTAATTACAGCAGTCAGATTGTTGTGGGGCACAAATTAACGATTCTTATTGAAATGCTGGGGAAAACACTACAGTGAAATTAAGATGCTTCAGTCAAGCACCTCATGCTCTCACTACAAACACAGCTGAGCAGTTATATTGGCATCACTGCAATTTTTTTGTGTCATGACAAAAAGGTAATTCAAAACTGTTTCTAAGATGGCACATTTAACCATAAAAAAAAAAAAAAAAAACACAAACGTGCCTTTTCATTAGTAACTGCAAATAGCTCACGACGAGCTGCTGCTGTCATAAGAAATGTGACGATCCTTGAAAGAAGTTATCCTTCTCGACACAATCCGTCTGTTAATTACATACAGTATTTTATTAACTTATGTTTCTGAGATGTACATTTGAACGTAGGTCTGTTTTTTATGCAAATCGTGCCACTTTAACCCTGCTTATTGCAGTATTGATGGAAACCTCATTTGTTCATTTCCCCCGCTTGGAGCTTGGGGTTCTGCTGTCAGGCGAGGTTAACTAGATAATAACCCAAAAGAGACCCATAGGCCGTGCATTAAGTATTTCTCATGGGCTGAAGGCTATTGAGCTAACTGTCAGACTATGAACAAAAGAAAGGCATTGGAAATGTTTTTGCAAAATAGCCTCTTGTTGTATGTTTGACTTACAGCTTGCGCTGCAACGTGACAAATTCAATTGTTGTTCTACTTGCCAAAGTTATGAGTTACACTTGTAAATAATCAGCACATATGACAGGATACAAGTTACATATTGAAACACAACAATAATGCTAACAACAATAATGCTAGCAATATCCCCTTGCATCTCTAATGGACTTCACATTGTCCCATATTTGTGTTAAAGGCTTTGAAAATTAAAAAGCGTTTAAGTGTCTCACTGTGGAAAACAATGATAAGGATGTTGCTAAGCAACAACAAATGTATTTATTTTTTTTTTTTTTTTTTACTGTAGCAAGCCAACTGACAAATCCAAACAGCTGGCTATGCAGGAGGAAGATTCTTGCTCTGTGCAGATTATTATCATTCAATTCAAAAATACTTTACTTCTCTCAAAGGGAAAAAATACCTTGTTGTAAGCATCTTCAAACAGTTGATGATGAAGATGATGATGCTGTAGGCAGAAAGGCTCTTCAGTAGCAGTCAGTCTTGCAGCAAATCTGAAGAGGCCTCTGACTGAAGACAGTTGCTGTGTGAGAGCGTTTTGAGTGTTATGACATGCTAACAGCTCAATTTCCAGACTGCAGAGTGGTGTTGCAAACAACTGATTCAATTCACTTTGAGTGTACTGATTCTGTAGGATCCCTATATTAAAAATGATCAATTTATACCGGATTCCTTTCTCTGTTCCCCCAAGCTAAGGTGTAATGTTGTGTCAACCTACATAAAACACACGCACATACTCTTAGTGCATCGAATAAATTATTATATTAGCTGCGTATGTGTGGGTTGAGGGAAGCTGGAAAGCGGAAGATGCCATGGATGGAGGTCCTTTTCAGCGGGAGCTTGGTCGGTGATTGGCCGTGACGTGGCCTGGTCCGGCGTTGATAGGTCGACGGCGATGAACGAGTCGCACCGATTGGATGATGCAGGTCTTCCAGTTTGAATTTACGCCAGGGCTTCATTATTTTGTTGAGACAAACTCCTCCCAAGCTGCACAGCATCAATAAGCCATGACAACATATTGCTAAATTACAAAAATGAATATAAATATGTTCTTCCATGAAAACATGGTGACAGTATAAACATTTTGATACGTTTTTACTAGATAAAGACTACAACGAATGCAGGTATTAAGAGTCATTCAACACCACTGAGGGCTCTGATGTCTTGATTTCAGACTTAATTTTTCAAATCTGTTATCAGCTTGTTTTGGTTCATGTTGTACTGACAGCTTTACGGTTTGTTTTGTTTTGCGGAATCAGTTTTCAAAGTTGTTTTTTTTAAATTATTTTTTAACTTCAATCGGTGTTCATGTCTCTTTGTCTTCTTTGTTCCGAGGCAAATCGCTTCCCCTCCCTCCTCTGACGTTAGCTAGCTTTGCCAAGCCTATGTTTATCTCGTCTGTGGTTCCAGCTTGTAATAAAGTTCTTTGATTCTGCATCGTGTCCTGGCCTCCAGCGTTTGGTACTGCGTCTCCATCTTCACCTTTAATTGTGACATACTTGCACTCAGGAAGTACAAAACACACATTCACAGTTTGATAGAAGTGTAATGTTCTGCTTAGAAGAAGAAGTACAAGGCCGTTCTAGTAAACAAATGACTTAATTATAATGAAAATTCAGTAAATAGATGTGATTACGTAGAAACAGAAAAAAACATTTTTCCCTTTAGCCACATTTATGTATTTTCAAAATGTTTTAATTATTTTTTTCTCTTTTTTAATAGACCATTTGCTGTTTTGGAAAAAGTACATTATTATTATTATTATTATTATTATTATTATTATTGCTATAAGATTCTTCATTAGGCTTGCTACAAGCATCCTGACAGAATTGTCTTACTTGTAGTACATAACTCTTCAAATAGTATAAATTTAACTTAGGTGGCTCTAAAGTCCTAGAGCAAAAAGCTGTAATTATTTTCTTTAAAAAAAAAAGATTGAATTAATTGTATTAATTGCAACAATTAGGAAAGTGTAGCTAGGGGATGAATGAGTGGATGATTTCCCAGTGGCTCTGTTTGGAATCATTGCCAAACAGTTCTGTATTATTTCACCAGAGCAAAAGATTTTCCCTTTCAAAATAAAAGACAAATTTCCATCTGGTTGCTATTTGTCTCTGAAGGACTGTTGACTTCTCTCTGGTCATTTTGCAAAAAAAAAACAAAAAAAAGAAACTCCATCCGCTGTGCTGCTGTGCATATGGTTGTTCTGTAAGAGTCTCCCTGCTTCATGAAGTGACTCGGGCTCAAGTCACCATTAGGACCACTGGTCACTCTGCTTGGCTGGGCAGGCAAAGGCAGGCAGCCTGTTCAAGTATAGTAGTAGTCCTCTAAGCACTGTTTTGGTGCTGGAGGTAATCTTTCAAATCAAGACCAACCATTATATGCAGAGCAGCTGTGTACTTTCTTAATTATGTTGATTAATTTCATTGTTTGTAGAAGTATTTCAAGGGCCACATACAGAAGCTGAAAGTACTGGAGCAGATTTGAGCTTCCCCAATATTTTCTGAAATGGTATATATTTTATTCTCTCGCTCTCGCTCTCTCTCTTCAAACATGAGCTGTATTTAGATGAGTCTGTCACTATGCAATGTTAAAATATTTAAGATTGAGTTTTTCAAACAGTTGTATTCACAAGAGGTTCAGGAGGCCACAGTGAAGAGGATTAACTTTACTTGCAAAAGAAGCGTGTATCTGCCTTGGATATAAACCACTTAAAAAGGAAATGACTGGAGTGGAGAGCAGTTTGAGAACTACTAATTTTAACAGAAGGCCTAGTGGCTAATTATTTAGCTTTGAAGCCAAATCATGGATCTGAGAATTACAAGATCCAACCCAACATAAATATTTTTAAGGTGTAAGTAAATACAGAGGAAATAGGCCAGTTGCTGTGTTTAGCAACAAGCTAACCACTTTTAGCAATGCTAAGATAACAAGACAATGTTTCTTTCAATTTTGTTTTCAAACAATTAAGAAATGGCATGTTGTGTCATACTGTCTATGTATGAGACCTATCAAAATGCAAAGTATTCAAAGTGCAATTAGATAACTATCACTGCTTTTTTAACACTTGGCAGCCATGTTGGATTTTAGGGTAAGGCCTAGCGAGAAATGCGCTCAATAATTTCAACATTTTTATAGTCAGAATTGCTGAATTTTTGCATTTTTTGTTCATCATGTCTGTTTAAATCGGCAATATACACGATTTTATTACACATGTATTGTATGCTGACATTCCATAGCCTGCCTAATATGTATAATGAATATGTGTACCATATTTAATCTTTCTGATCAGGGTGAGGCAAAAAGTACCGTGCTGCACTGATAGGGGGCAGTGCTGAGCCCCATAGGCAAAATGAGTAACAGATGCATGTCACTCTTTTTCTACACATTGGAAAGACTGAAAACATACATGCAGAATAGGACTGACCCAGGATGAAACGTCTTTGGGGCCATCATCTCTGTTGAAGCAGCCAGACTTTTAAATGTGCAAAACGAATTAAAACATAATTAAAAGTTATTTTTAAAACAAGTGCTTCAATATCGAAATACCATCTGGGTTAATCTATTTGTACATCCGACTCCCGAGGAGTCGGTACCCCTGCAGTTGTCAACCTCACCGTGCGCCACTGGGTTTACGATCGTTTTCTAAACTCTGCTTCGTACAAATTCATCAGTAAAAATATAAAAAAAACATTCTGCCCAAGCAAGATGTAACCGTGTCGAGAGCTAAAGAGCTACCATCATCCTGCGGCATTAGTGACTCACCACCGCTTTGACTGGCAAGTCCACAAAGTCCACATTTGTCTTCAGTGCATTGAATTGAATTTACATAAAAGAATGCATTTTTTCTCTCAGGATATATGTTGATCAGCATATCTACAGCCTTTCCCCCCCCCCAAACATCGGAGGGTCTTTACTGAGTTAGCAGAATCTACTTTTCTTTTCTTTTTTTAACACAGGCTCTATGTATTAAAATGATTTTTGTTTTGATCCACAAGGCATTTTGCTGAGCTTGCATACCTTCCGCAGCATCAGGCTCATTCTTCACATGCTGCACATACTATAACACCAATTCCAGTCTAAGTGAGGACTTTCTCGCTCACCTGCATAAAATAGCCGCTGTGGCGTTGAACGTCTTGGTGAGCGTCCAAGGCAAAGTTTGAAATTTATTTCCCATGATTTTGGTGAAGATTTTTGAAAGAGAAAGAAAGCGGGAGAGAAAGAGAAAAACACTAGTGTTGGTTTCATTTCAAAGTTACCCTTTTTTTTGTTGTTGTTGACCGGGACATTCTCCAGATTTCCTCGGGGCGCTTGCTCTACCATCTGCTTTATGAGTTGGCCGATCCTGAAAGGATGACTTTCATTTTTCCAATTCTGCACTTTTTACTTGATTTGTTTAAAGGGTACGAGGGTGTAAAGAAGCCAAAAAGACTCAATTAAGTTACAAAAGAGATGAAAGAGAATCAATGTCTCCGGGGTGCGTTTGTCGGCAACCTATTGTCCATTTATCAGTCGTTGGGATCAATAATGGAGGAGGGAAAGATGAAAAGAACCGTGCCGTTTACCGAACAAGCCGAAACTACAACAGGGCGAGCAGTCAAAGTCCGAGACATCATAAAACTGGCGACAGGAATCAAACAAAACGGGAAAGCTGGAACGGAAACAAGCAATGTTACAGGAAAGACAGAAGGTGTTGCGCTGGTGAAGGAAAACATGGAGCTTTGATTAAATAACTGTCCGGCATTGTCCTCCTTCACACACTGTCTGCAATTTTATCAACAACAAACCCTAGCTGCCACATAGATTTTACATGTGGTAAAAATTTACTGCCAATGTTAGCATGGCAACTGTGAAATTGTTGCCACTAATTGAGAATTACTAAAAGTGGAATACTGCAAAGTTGTGGCATGCAGACACTTTGTCTACGCTGACAAAGTCTCACCCACTTCTTCATGTGCTTTCTGATAAATTCAGCCTTGGTTTCCATAGTGGACTGACCACTACAGATGGTCAGTCCATTTCTAAATATGGGAACAAATTAAATAAAATAAGATGGTGATTTTACAGCAAAAGTAACTATGAATTCTACATTCTTGCTCCCAATACACACATACTGTACATAGGGCTGTTGCAATTACCAATAAATCAATAAGTTGCATGATAAATTAAAACCAATTTCCATATGCATGATTTATCGTTTTTCTCTTTTCTCTCTCTCTTCCTACCAAAAACTGGGCGACAAAAGTCTTCAGTTTGATGCTTTGATCTCAACAAGCTCATTTTATGGAAGACAACTTTTTTTGCAAACACTTCATAACGCAATTTGTTTGTGGTTTCTGTTGTTTTGTTTATTTATTTTGGATATTAAAAATGTCTTCCAGCTCCACTGTTTGATAGAATTTAAAGTTTATTGATCTTTAAGAATGTGTTCTTGGATAACAATATTACCGTTCATCATGACACCAAATTTCAGCTAAATTTGTTATTGTGAGAGACGTGACAGAAAACAGCGAGATGAAAAGCTAAAACATATGATGTTCCCCAAAATGTGCTTTGATTTCTCCTATTTAGACCCATGTAACATGTTTAAGAAATGCATAGCAATTTCTATACCCTACAAAACTAATACATAACCAATAGGTGTCTCATCCACTTGGAGTAGGCCAACAGTAAAACCCGAAAGAAAAAAAAAGAAAAACAGGCTACATATTGTGGCTGTGAAAGTCAAGACAAAGTAGAAATGTCTTGTGAATCATCGAGAGTCTCCTTAAAACACTTACTCGGGACGTTTTGACTTAAGACGAGATGACTTTGAGCTCTACCACTGAGACGGAAGAAAAAACATGCACAGCAATCAATTCAAGATTAGATAAGGAGCAGATCTCCTTGTATCAAACCACATGCTCAGGCAGTCAAGCATGCCTCCTACAAGCTCATTGGGGGTGTGATTAGTTGTTGCACTCTTGTGATCAAAAGTCAGTGAAAATTACTTCAAGTGAAAAAAAAGGGAGCTGCGTACATCTGTAATTGTAAGATTTTGTGAAAACAGTCATTTCAATAGAAGGATAACCACAAGTTGAAACCTTATTTAATGCAAGGATCTACAAAATAACTTAGTATAAAGAAATAGTTATATACATTTTTTTTTTTTGATGATGATGATGATGACCATGAGAGGCCATTAAACTTTGTAAAAGTGATTCCCCTATACATTCACAAACCCCTCCACCCCTTTTAGCCTGACCAAATATAATGACAGTGACTATTTATCCCAGTTTACACAACTGAAGGATTTACTTTAATGACTTGGAAAACAAGAAGATCTAATGTTAAATAATCTCTTGATGCGTGTCTCTCGAGGCATCATTTCTAAGACCTATGGCCTTCATGTACACAAAAATCACTGATACACTCGCCTGCTCTGTTTGATGTGCGGAATCTGTAATTTGATTTCTTGGCTTTGCACAGCTTCTCTGTATATTAAAAAAACAAAGAAAAACAAGAAAAACATAAGCAGTAGATCAGTTTGTGATGAACCAAAGTACTACACCATGGTAGACTGCATTAAGACAGGAATTCCCTGTGACTGAATCATGCATATATTATTTTGCTTTAATGGGGTGTGAAGCGAAGGGTGGAACTATATGCACTTTGCAAATCCTGTAGCTCGTATTCTATTGCTAAGGAAAAGCTGCACAGATAAGGTGATTTTAATCCAAATTAAACAAAAAAACAAAAACAAAACAGAAGTCTGAATAGCAGATCTACCATACATGTAGATGTTAGGCAAACTGGTTATATAAGGTATGCACATAATAAGGCTTAAGCTAGGCTTTGCATACCAGATAAACAGTTAATGCCGTGTCCTAACACAAAGGGACCTGAAAGCAAAGCTCTGACTGAGCAGAGGGAATCTAAAAGCAGCCGTCACACGGTTTATCTTTCCAAATATGGCACATCTTAGTTAAGAAAGAAGCTGCATTTCGTGGAACATGAGGTCCTGTTGCGTCTTTCAAACGTGTTTTGCTTTTGGTCAGCCCCTGTTTCATACAGTGTGTGTGTGTAGCGTGGAATTAAGTTTGTAACCATAACCAACGCAATGCCTTTTTCACAGTTTATGAGTGTATTCAACTGGTTAAGAATTACTCCTTCAATCAATCACAAGAGACTGTTAGTGTGATCTTGAAGAGGAACATAACCTCTCATTTAAGGTGCCATTTGCAACTTCAAGAAAAAAATAAGTGTTTTTGCACATTTTTAAAATTATTAAGTCATGGCAGTATCATAAAAGACAGATAAATGTGGAACAATTGATCTCGTCTGCTTTCTCCCAGTGCTCCGGCTACAACCTACACAAATACACCAGTCACTCAGAAACAACCAATCAGAGCCAGGAGGAGGGATTTAGCTCTCTCTGCTCGGCTACAGTCTGTTTGCCACAACATTGGCTGCCACGAATGCTAGTTAGCATAGCCACCGATTAACTTTTTAATAACTTTAATAACCGCGAATAACTTTTTTTTTTCTAGAACAGTAAGTTGTTTCTCCACCATTAGCACATCGAGCAGCGTGTACACAAGGTCGATTGACAGCTTTAGGACCTTCCTCCTGGCTCTGATTGGTTGTTTTTGACCAGAAGCTGTGCATTTCATCAGAGGGCAATAGTAGCTCATGTAGGAGCATGGTGGGCTTTTGTTGTTTTTTTTTGACATACTGTCACAACACGGTGAGGGTTGCAACAAATACGGACAAAACATATTTTTGTAAATGTTATGTACATCAGAATTAAGATGGACTAACATGTACTGTGTCTTTTGTCTAAGTCATATAAAACATTTGGTAATCATCATTAGAATTTGTTACCATTTCCAAAAATGAATTTGTTGGTGACCAATTTTGTGTAAAGTTCTACATCACAATTGACGAAGACAATGTTCAACTCATGGAGCACTAAAACCAGAATTCACAATCGAATGCGAGGCTAAAGCTTTTTCACAAACACCAAATACAAAGGTGTTTACTGTACCTGCAGTCTGTATTGCTGCACTCAAGCTGTCAAAACAGCCCTCCCATAAAGCTGGAGCGAGGGCTTATCCAGATTTCTGAGGGTGGAAATGGATATTGACCTAAACCACCACATCCCACATCAGGGCCAAAATAAGCCTCCATCACTTATTCTTTATTCTTGGCAAGAAGCAAAGCCTCACATAAATTAAGTTCTTTATTTGGCTTGGTTTGTCTATCACAATTTCTTCACAAAGTATTTCTTTGATCAGCTCTATCTCCTTATTGGAACTCCTGATGGCTTTCTGTGCTGTATGAATCAGAAAACTACAATTACATACACAGTGGAAAATGCCTTGTTGCAATCTATGGCTTTCATATTCTTAATTATTAAAAAACGCGATCTAGTTTTTGAAAAAGGCTACAATTGTTTTTTGTTGTTTTTTCTTGCAATAATTGGTGCATTGCTCACATTATTCCCAGCAAAAGCTGAATGAAAAAAGACAATGAAATCTCTTGAGAAATTCACAATTTATCATTATTTTTCTTATGCCTAGTATAAGAAAAATACCACACATAAGTGGTATAAACAAAACCATTTAACAAAGCCAGTTAAGTGGTTTTGTTTTTCCATTTAACTGGACAAAACTATCTTTTCTTATTTGACCTCTAGTTTGGGAAATAAAATAGATTTTTTTATGAAGTTGTGGAATGGATGCTTTAATCTAGGAGTTCTTTGTTACACACAGAAAACAAAACTTTTCTTAAATAAAGCCTCCCACTCGGTACCTGCGCTAGCATTGTTTTGTCCAATTATTTTTGGTTGAAGGCCACCGGAGCATTCAGGAAAAACAAACAAAAAACCAAGGACATAGCAAATGTGTCTAATTTCTCTGGATTTCTAAGAGGAAATAAACCTCACTGTGGATTTTGTTGGTAAAGAAAGAAGACAATTTGTATGAATAAAAGTACCAGTAACACAGAGCTGCTAAATGTGTTTAAGGACTGGCTAAGTTTGGTTCTTCATTCATGAATTCCGTTTCAAATGTTTGCATCTAGTCACAAAATGCAATCAAAAATAAGAAAGATAAAATTGAAATTTACAAAATTTTGGAAAAAAGGATTTTTTTTTTTCCCCTCCCAGAACTGCACGAAAAAGAGAGACATGGTTCTGTTCTTACAGGCTGATCTACACACAAAGTCGTTGGCAGAACCTTCTTTTGTGCTGCAGCTAAGAAATATGAAGTGGGTGTGCCGTACTGGGAAAGAACTACGAAGACTTCTAAGGAGTTCTGTAATTTAGTTCTTGTGAAGTGTGAAACACCCTGGACGTGGAGAACTTTGCTTCCACAGCCTCAAGTAATAAAAATAATTCATTCTTGCAGATCATATTCAGGCCTTCGACCTATACCAAAGCGCAAGTCGGAGCCAGGAAAAGAAACGTAGATTCAAAATTCTAAAACTAAGATTTCTCCAACTTCAAAGCAATATCTTTCTCTTTCCCAGTTTTTGCGTTATTTGCGATATTCTATAGCAAACTTTGCCATTAGCACTGCGAAGAAAGGGATGCCAGCACTGATGTACAGCAAGATTTAGGTAGTAAACTGAAGAACAACATAAAGAAAGTTAGCTAATCACTGTTTAACAAGCAACATCTTTTTTAGTAGTAAAATTTGTACACAAAACAGTTCAGTCTTACTGTGACGGAGGCAACTGCAAGACTTCTAGGCAAGGGTCGTCTGTAAGTGAAGAACAAGAGGCTGCTTTAATTTGAGCTTTTTTTGAAAAACAATGAGCACAAACTTTCAGTCTCTGAATGTAATCATTTTAGAGTTGGATCCCTGAAGAGTTGTGGCTGAAATTGTGTTTCTACTAAGAACTGAATCAGAGAGATAAAAATATATATATATATGTTTAAAAGGCACCGTCAAATTTAAACGAATAGTGCATCTCAGGGTATTAGTAATTATTTATTAACGCCATTTTAAATTAATATAAAAAAAATGCACATAATTTATATTTTTGCTGTTAAAAACATTTTGATTGCACATTGAACATTTTGAAAAAAAATATATTATAGTGAAACTAATAGAATTTTTACCCCACCATTAATCTGTTTGTTAAATCATCACAGGAGACATAAAATGGAGGAGGTAAGGATGGGGTGAAGGACCATGAGTCGATTGACAAGTTGAAAACCTTTTCTGTGCACCTACTACCAAACCAATGACATAAAGAGTTATTTTCTTTAACCCAATACTCTGATGTTTTGCTCAAAAAATGTTTTTTGAGAGTCTGAACATAGGGAAGAAAAAAAAAAAATCACTTTATTTTACAACCAAAAGAAGGCTGCCAATTTAGAAAGAAAAAAATAAAACATGAATGGTATTCAGAGAATAAGGTCAAATGATCGATGTGGTCATGGAGGTTAATAGACATGATGGAATTACTTGGAAAAAATAAATAAATAAAAGACAGAGTAGGTATTCTTACATTGTTTGAAATTGGACCTTGAGAGGATCGGGTGCCTTCTTCTTTCTTTTAAGTCGAAAATGAATATCTAGGTGCATGTGTGTGTCTCCTCCAAGGCCCTGGTTTCACAAGAAGAGGGACCCGTGTATTAAAAAGTGTATTCTTTGTGGCTGTGTGTGTGTGTTATGGGCCCACGGCACACCAGGGACGAACGACACAAAGAGCCACCATCAACAAACAATGGGCTCTAGTCTGAGAAAGCCATTCCAGTGGCTGTAGCTGGAGGTCCGTGAAGCTAATCAGACCCCTGGGACAAGCTCACAGACGACCGTTTCAGTTGTTGATGCTCTGGGATTCTCAACACATAAGGACAGAGAGGTTTAAAGTTATCTCTCCACACCCCCACCCACCAAATCCTCTCTTCCTTTGTTTGTTACACACCTTCGACAGGGTGACGACCGCAGGACAACGCTGAATTAATGAATGGAAATATATGCCCATGTGTATGGCATCGCATTTCTGAACTGGTCAGGTCAGCGTGCTACCACATGCATGATGCAACATGCAGTGTAACATTATTGATACAGCTGGCTATACATTAAAGCCAAGAAAAGACGGGTTTAAGCAAAAAACAATTGTAAAGAACTAACAGTTTTTCAGCCATTTTGATAATGAATAACGACGTAAGACTATGCAAGTATACAAAAAAATTAAAATAAAGTGACCCAGACCTCTAAAGACATGCTCCCTGGCAACGTTTTTCATTTTGGATGCTAAGGAGAGTCTTGACAAACAAGGACACAGCGGGATGCAGGAAATCCGAAGGACTATCTCCCCTTGCTCATTGACTAAATGAGTGCTTAGCAATGCAATACATTATTATTTAATAAACACTTCAAGGGGAAAAAAGTGCAATTTATAAAAAAAAAAAAAAAAAAAAATATCCTAGAATAATGAACAGTGATAATACATAACAGATTACAACAGGGTCTTCTGGCAACTGTTACAGCAGTTTGTTTTTTTTTATAGTAGATTACAATTGAAGGAGAAAAATGACACTTGAACACCGTTTATAATAATTAATATCACAAGGGAAGTCCTTGTGGTATCACTGTTATATTTTGTCACATTACAATATCAGTCTTTTTTTTTCTTCTTTTTTTTCCACAGGATTATACTATTACAAAAATAAGACACTGTTTTTCAAAATGTTTTGGAAGTACTAAAACAGTTAGAGGCATCTCCACTTTGATACCCCTAAATTAAATGTGCTGTGGGAGGCTTTTGTTGCAGATGTCATAAACGAAAACATTAACAACGCTCGAGCTTTATTTGCAACAGTTGACAGGCTCACAAACCCTCCCATGACGTTACCACCTGAATTTCAGTCTATTGCAGCCTGCAGCAAGTTTTCCAGCTTCTTTTCAGAGAAAATTCAAAAAGATCTGCCAGTACCAGTGCTGTGCCCAAACAAAACAAATACAGGAAAAATGTCTCAATTTCAACTACTTAATTATAAAGCTTAATTATAAGTCAATTAAGCTCAAGTTCCTGCTGTCTGGATGTCCTAACCACACATTTCTTTAAGAAAGTCCTGCCTGTCATTGCTAATGATCTGATCCAAATAGCAACTCATCGCTCTCATCAGGCGTTTTCCCCCAGGCTTTGAAAACAGCAGTTATCAAACCACTGATAAAAAAGAATAATCTGGACAAATCACTACTGCAGAACTACAGGCCGACCTCTGACCTCCCATTCATCAGCAAAGTTATTGAAAAAACTGTGTGTAAACAATTAAATAGTTTCCTAATGATAACCAACCACTTTGACTCCTTCCAGTCTGGTTTTCGGTCTCACCACAGCACGGAGACACCCCTTGTAAAAGTGTTCAATGATATACATATAAGCACAGACTCTGGAAGAACCACAGTGCTGGTTCTGTTGGACCTCAGTGCATCTTTTGACACTGTTGATCATGACATTTTACTGAAACGACTGGAGGGTTGGGTCGGACTCTCCGGTCCAGTGCTAAACTGGTTTGAATCTTACATAAAGAACAGATATTTCTTTGTTTCAATTGAAAACTTCTCATCAAAGAGGTCAAAGGTCACATGTGGGGTACCCCAAGGTTCAATCCTAGGACCCCTCTTATTCAATATTTATATGCTCCCACTAGCTCAGGTTATAACAGGAAACAAGATTAGCTACCATAACTACGCAGATGATACACAGCTCTACATTACGATGTCACCAGGTGACTCTGCTCTGCATCCCCAGAACCAGAACCAAACATGGAGGATAAGCATTCAGCTTCTATGCATCACAAATCTGGAACAAACTTCCATAAAACTGTAAAACAGCTGAAACACTGAGTGCCTTCAAATCTCGACTAAAAACCCACCTGTTTTGAATTGTATTCAAAACATAATCAGTTACGAATTTAATGATGGCACTTGACTTAATGTCATGCTTTGATTGTTGATTCTATGTTGCATGACTTTGTGTTATTGTGTTTATGATGTAAAGCACTTTGAAATGCCTTGCTGCTGAAATGTGCTGTACAAATAAAATTTGATTGATTGATTGATTGATTGATTGTAACAAAAGGTACACATTTTGTAAATAGAGTCAATATGTTTAACAGAAGACAAGTGGTTGCTCACTTCCTGACTTTCTTTTTCTATTTGTCACACTTGTCTAGAACAAATCCTGCAGCTGTGAGTTGTGCGCATGTGTGCTTTCACACCTGCGGAGCAGCTCACACCTCGGCGGGGAGAGCTTCTGAAAAGTTTCCCTCTGAAACCTGGTCCTAAATGTTCCGGTGTCAGAGAAGCCGAATCACCGGTGACGCGTAAACGAACGGCTGGATCGCAGCCAAAGTGTTGAGGTTTCGCTGGAAGCCAGCTCCGTGTAAACAGGGTTTAAATACTAAGGAGTGAAGTGATACGGCCAGACCTTTCAAACAGCAACGAACACATGGAGGACAGTAGAATGTGGCCAGACGTCAAATTGATATAAATAAATAAGGAAGTAACAAGATCAAGAAATGAAAGTTAATTTCTTATTAAAGTAAATGTTTGCATGAGACTCTCATGGCACTGCATGATCTACTGTTTTTGAAAGAGAATGTTGTTCCAGCAAACATTTGTGTGTTCAAAATCCTTCAGAGAGATTATTTTGAGATTTTTTTTTTATTTTTATGGAAAAACAATTAAGTGCCACATTTGGAGATAAAAATCAAAGATCGAAAATGAAATGCATCTACAAAAAAAATGCAAGATCAAGGAAAATGTTTCATTTTTTCACAGGCATACAAGTATATGATATGACTATTCATTGAATAGTTTGGAAGAATGAAGTTAAAAAATAGTTATACTTATAGATTTTGCCTAGACATAATTACTTATTTAGTGGCATGATGTCACAGTGTTAACGTAGCAAAAAAAAAATTTTAAAAACGTTGAGAGCATCACTCATCTTTCTCATCCATTCTTCTTATTTAAGTCAGTGTTTGCTTTTTACTTATTATTCTGCAGAGGTGTGGTGCATGTTATGTTGTGTGAGATGCAAAACTATATTTTTGTTTAAAACTCCCCTCCTGTAATCCTGCCCTGAAGGGTCTGATATTCATGCAAAGCTGAAAACCAACCGAGTCTGTCGACTTGTGCAACGCTGCCTGCAGGATCAGTGTATCTGCCAATTAGAGCTCCTTTTTCCTCCCCAAATCTGTCATGTTCACAAGAAGCAGAAATAAACATTCTGACCATTTGATAAGTTAAAGCATATTTCATTGTATGCCTAACTTCACTTCTGCCAAAAGTCTAGTGAAACTTTTTAGTACTTTTTATTTATATTTAGGTGAAAACGCCCCTAGAACTGAGGGAAGGTCAAGTATAAACTGCAATAACAAACAGATATTGGTTGTTTGAAAGAAAATCTGGCAATACTGAAGTTACATTGTGACAAATAGACTGAGTTTTCTTTATTAAACTATTTTCATTGTTTTGATGGTTTAATATTTCTGATCCAGATCCAGATAAAACTGTCTGGCTCAACTTGATTGTCTTTGGCTTTGAAATAAGAAAAATAAAATCCTTTCCAAATGAGCTAACACACCTCAGTTGATAAGTTGGGATAATAGTAACACTCTTCATAGTGGATGCTGTTACTGACTAAAGAAAATTCAAGGTTAGCAATTTTCAGAGTTAAACATGAAGTCCAAGAGACAGAGATGAGAGAAGCAGTTTAAAAGAAAAGACTTGTCCATAGTTCAGGCTGCAAGAAAGCGAGAGAGAGCCAGACTTTCAGCTGATAACAGGACAGCTAATTAGAGTACAGCAAATTTATTTGATACTTTTGAGCTTTTAACCTGTTTGGGATAGGTAGTGGATGTGAGCATGCGCGCTGACGTCTACCGTTTCCTCTTCCATGTACCTGATTGAGCTGCAGTCCAGTTGTACCATATTTTTTCGACGAGCTGTTTTTGATCCAAAAAGGAATTTCGAGTTTCTTTTATGAGTAATCAAAAGCAACAGAAGCCTACGCTAACAGGCCAGCGTTTTAAACCTCGAAAAAGAGATGTTAAATCTGGCTTGTAATAGATTATTTGAATTATTATTTGAATCAGAAAAAAAAGATCTCTACCCAAGACGGCAGGCAGGTAGTCCTGTCCCGATAACATATGTCGCTGGATGATGAATCGTCTGAGACGTTTTTTTGCGATAAATGATAATAATGTTGTTTTTTGAGATCATTTTCAAGTAATATGCTAATGGCACAATAATGTAAGTTTCCCCTCTCAAACACCAATAAACGTTCATTTCTAACAGTTAACACTGAAACTGTAAGATATTTCAAATATCCAAAATAAGTAAAACAACAAATGAAAAGGAAGCTGAAGTCTCTGCAAACAAAATTGTCCTACAGAAAAGCGGCTTGTTGAGACCAGTGAATCAGACTGAAGCCTTTTGTCATGAAAAAAATCAATCTAGCTTGTTTTCATTTACTACATGATTAACTGCTTTATTGCTTATTGCAACAGGCCTACAGGAAAATGCACAACATATACTCAATTATACTTAATAAAAACAAAAACTACATTATGTATCCCCATTATTAAAACTTCCTTTTTTTCCTAAGCACCACTTTCAACACATTTTGAGTCTACAAGTAGGAGAGTCGTGAAAATATGAGCAAAGCAAAGAAAAAAACAAGAAGTGACAAACTGGGCTATCTGCCAACATTACCACAGGCAGTGTAGATCTTAAAACAGCACGGAGTTATCTCAGCACAAAGTTCAGACCATGTCTCATGTCCTCTGAGACCAATTACTTGTTTATTCTAGTCAAGCTCGCAACTTTAAATTTCCCCTTTTTCCAAAAAAGCACAGTAATTTGTGAGGGGATTGGTTTATTTATTATGTGAGATTCTATATCAGTATAGTATCTCACATCTATCGTCTGCCTCCGATCGTCTACACCTGCATGTCCTTGTAGGATTACGAGGGAAGGGAGGGATGTTGGGGGTACGAGGAATTTGGATTTGCTTTATCAAGTCCATACTACAGTATATTCAGTCATTCACCCATTCATTCATAATAGCCACAGCTGTCCTGAGTAACACTGTCAGAGACGAGGTCGCTACAGACCAGCACCACTGGACCCTCTGACCACAACCACAGGCAATGCGGGTGAAGCATCTCACAATGACGGAGGCGGACCGGAGCGGGGATCGAATCGACAACCCCCCGATTGCAGGACGAACTCCTATCACCATCACCACCATCGTCCCAAGAGAGACAAGAGGTGCGGTACACCCTGGTCAGGTCAACAGTCTATGGTCCAGTCCATACAGCGCAACACAAGGACATGTAATACACACACTCATGCAGAAATACTCCAGGCTGGGATTTGAATCCGGAAGGTAACATTGCTGCCAACTATGATATTGAGAAGACATGAGTAAATACACATAAAAAATAAAACATATGCATGATCTAATACATGGCAGCTGTGCAATCAATAATAATGGAGAAAGTCTTTTAAAGCTAGGTACTAGTTTAATTGAAAAACATTTTTTTTTACATATTTGTTAAAACTGTCTACATGTTGTGACAGAATGATATGATACAGATAATTTGAAAAAAAAAAATAATAATCAAGCACCTCCACTTCCTCCCACTGCTACTTTTACCATCTACAGAAACGCACCGCTCCAGGTCAATAAAGCCCAATCAGCGCAAGGAAGAGGAGCGTAGAGCTAATTGACAGCTAAGACCATATGCGCTGCTCAATATACTAATGGTGGAGAAACAACTTACCGTTCCAGGAAAACTGTTTATCTGACATCTTCGGTGGCTATGCTAACTAGCCTTAGCATTCATGACAAGCTCTGCTGATGGGTAGAAGCTATAGCGTAGCAGAGAGAAAGGGGGACAGTGTGAGTGTTGTGTACAAAAGGTTGATTGACAGCGCTAAGCTCCTCCTCCTGGCTCTGATTTGTTGTTTCTGACCGGGCTGGTTATTTTAACACTGGGAGAAGGCAGAGGAGTCAGATTCTTTTCACAGAATTACTATCTTGTATTATACCGTCATGAGATAGTGACAGTTTTAACAGTCACGTAATAAACTTTTTTTTTTCTAAAAGTTACATACCCCAGTAAAATTTAAATCTGCTATAGGACACATCTGTCAGAATCCAGGTTTTGCTACAAAGATGAAAGGACAAACAATAATCGATGGACAAAAAAGGCTCTCATTTCACTCCAGTGTATAGAACTCAAAAGTTGTGAAAAGTTGCATAAAAACGTTTACAGAAAGAGCATTGCAAGGTCTTAAATCAGCACTCGACAGCTCAGGTGTTTTCCTCGTCTGCCACTGTGAATTGCACCTCTGGGAGACCGAATGACACCCTATACCCTCTTCCCTTGTCGACCTTGAGTAGAAAAACCAGCGAGAGGACCAGGATTGGCTCCAGCTGAAACCTGAATAGTCATCTGTCCGCCCCAATCAGTCAGCCTTTCTTTCTTAAAGAAGGGCAAAGTGACTTCTAGAGGCAAGACGAATGATTGCACTGTGTTGCAGAAATGTGGATCCCCTCTTTCGAGGATTGTGGAGAAGGCAGTTAATGACAGGTTTTGGGCTGGAGGGGATGACATGTATTGTTAGAGGCAAACAGAAAACAGTCGTTTGTATTTAGGACTCATTTGTGTCTTTGTTGGCCAGCGAAGCCTGAGTGACCAACTAAAAATGCTTAATGCGGCAACACAAAAGTACTGAATGCCAAGTTGTGTGTCTCTGTATGTGTGTTCAATGGTTATTGGAGGATTAGATGTAGGATGTTATATCTTGCCAAAAGTGAACGAGCTAAAGAAGATGCACCATCCCTACAGGGGAAAAATGCAAAACCGTTTGTTTTGAAGTGACAGTTTTTCTGCCCATCGCTTAAGGGATAAGGAATGTAGAGAGAAATCGGAGACAAGAAAAAGAAAGTTTGTTGGCGCTCTGATGTGGGGTTTGGCTCTGAAACTCACACTTGTCAATCATTTTCAAGATACACCCACCAGCCTTATCATTATGACCAGCAAGTTCACACGGTGGCTTGGACTAAACTGCAAACAGCATCTTATGTATAACTCTTGCACAGGACTTTGATATATTTTATACAGCATCTATCCGGTTAAGATTAATCTTTATTTGCAACAGACTGTAATTAACTGCCCTCCCTTAAAAATTTTGCCCCAGTCAGTGCTCGTAAACAGTCTTACTGTGGTCTTTCTGCTCTGAAATTTACTGGTTCATGCTCAAACGTCTTGCTTTCCAATTTGTGCCCTTCCCTTGATGCTCACGCAACTTCTTTTTTAAGGACTGACGCGTTTCGTTCTCAGATTGCTGTAAAATAACCCCACGACAGGCCCCCAGGTAATACTAGTCACGGGCAAATAGGTCTTAAATTGGACAATACACAGACAATTCACTGATATCCCCTTACTTGTTGTCTTGACTCGTTTTGAAATATAATCCATAGTCCTTTTTTTTTTTTGTCTGGGTACCGAGATAAGACTGAATGAAAATGCATTCAGCTATGAGGGAAAAATACCTCGATACTTTCTGTAATCTGCTGAATATAGGAGTAGGATGACATTAGTACTCCCAACCAAAATCCATCCCCTTTTACACTGTGTAAGATGTCACAAAAATAAATTAAATACATAAAACTGCTTGTTGCAATTTAAACATTTAAAGCGTCAAGTCAACGCGACTCACAAAGAATGTGTGATATATTGTAGCAGATGACTCACGAAGTGCATGTTTGCTAGCAAGAAATGATGTTTATGAACTTTATATTTGAATACAGATTTCTGCAGAATTTCATGCGAATGTACAGAGAAATAAAAAGAATATATGTAGTAACCGCACATGTGGGTGACAGAAAAGCTGTCAATGAGGAAAACAGGTTTTGTGTGCTCAAAACACAAGTTTTCTTCTATCATTTTTGGGTTTTTCATGCAATCTTTGTTGCCTTTTTACACATTACAATGTCTTTATACAGTCTTTATCAAGTGTGTCATTAGATATGAATTTACTGGTGTTCTTACAGAGGTTTAAAAGTGTCTTTTTTTTTGTTTTCTTCTAAGGTTGCGACTAGTCAATGTCTGCCCTGTAAAAAAAGGGCCTTTTCACGCCAGAACTGATTACTCTGCTCAAACAGACCAGAGTTGTTGTTTTTTCTCTTTTCCCCTGAATGGTCCACTTTGAAACTCATCTGAATTTTGGACCAGACAAAACGATCAAACTCTGTTCTGCCACAAAAGGACGGTCTCCATTCGAGTGGAAAGTTAACTCTGGTTATGGTTCGCTTCCAGTGAGGAAACAAACACTCTATCCAGAAAAAGAAATCAAACAAAGGAAGTGAACCAAAGGTAGGAATTAGCGTATGATCTACTGACACATTTTGCGATTTGAAAACTTTGCAATGCCTCGCTCTCACTTCTGTTTTCCCACAACAAAAGCTCTTTAGTCTCCAGCTCTCCGCTATCTTCATCAGTCCTCCCGCATTTACCTCGCCACCCCTGCTGCTCATGTTCCTCGGCTTCTTGCGATAGGCCATTTGGAAAAAGCAGCTTTTCTAACTGGATTCCTGAAAGGAGTTTCTTTTTTAAAAAGTGCAGCGTGAAAGTGAACCAAATCAAATGAAGGGATACGATTTCTTGCCCTTCCCTGCTAAATCAAATCAAGCACGCCTTCCCCAGACTATCGTTGTGTGAAAACACCTTGGTGATCGCCTGCGTCTTAGCGAAAAAACTGTTTTGCGACAGCAGGTAAGATGCTGACTGCTAATTCGTAACGTAACCTTCAAGCAAATCTTGGTTGAATACACCTTTATTAGATTTTGCCTCCCATTTAAACAATGCCAGATTGTCATCGAAGTCCAGGATGATTCTTGCTAAGTAGAGTTAAAAAGTAACAAAAATAAAGATTCTGTCTCTGTATGTGATCATTTTGGACGAAATGCAAAAAAATATTGGACACAGAAATCAGACCTCCAAGCTGAAAACACAACACCTGGAAATTTTTGTTGCTTATATATGTATATTATTTACATATTACATCTGGTTGCGCAGCTCAGGGTTCTGCTAAAAAAAACCAAAAAACAATAGAATAAAAGAATTTACAAAGTAAACTGAATTAAATTAAGACATCTAAGCTCCTGTGATAACACTTTTGAGTACTTTAATTGTTCCACACTGTCACATTTCATTAAGCAATCAACATAATTTGCTGCTTATAAACACACTTGGTGTGATGCGCCTGCCTCCGACTGAGCACCTGTATGTTTAATTCATGGGCCCGTGTGGATTTCTCCGAAATCTTTTGTTTTTTCGACTGCGGCTTGTTATACACAAACAATGATGCCACATTTCTCAGCAGACTGGAAATATGCAAAACAATGGGCTGTTTATCAGAGTCTAGACTGCCAGATTCACAAATTAGCAGGCTGAATAAAGCCTGGTGACACAATTGTTTCTCGTTTCTTCTTGGAGCAAGTTTTCACAGATTGAAAGAGGAGCGAAATTTTAAGCGGATCCGCTTTCCTCCACGTAACGGGACGAGAAAGATTCGGCGGGAATATGTTCAGAATTAAGCCTCGTTCTTTTTCCTTTTTGATAACGCATTAACGAGAGAATTAGATAATATTTGTTTGCAGTTCCTGGACGGTATCTGGGCTTTGTTGAAGTTTCTCCTGGTTTTCCTGTTGATGTTCAGTTAGCTTGGAGCTTTATTGGTCAAGTTCAGCTATCTGGAAACGTGTTCACGTTGTTAACCTTGCCTTCCCAGTTATTTCACAATTGAATTTCTTTTTCTGTATAAGGCCAGCTTTACAGCTCTCTAGTCAGAGCACCTACCAATAATTTACATTCCTTATTAACAACATAATCGCAAGGTTTCACTTAGGCCTTGACCATTTCATCATCATCATCATCATCATCATCATCATCCCCTTAGCCGTATCTTTCTCATCAACTTTTCAAGGCGTGGAAAAAAGCTGTGATCTACACATATTTCATGCATCTGACTCATATCCACACTCCTAATCTGCTGTAAAGTGACGTGATTGACTTCTACAGAGAAGCTGCTTATAGTTACTGTTTGGATTGATGATAATTTTAATCTTTGGGGCTCAAATAGACATCTGACAGACAGGGGGATTAAAAAAAAAAACGTAGTTCCCCCTTTAAAAGTAACCGTCTGCAACTTTAAAACATATACTTGTATTTGTTCTTTAAACCTCATGACCTCACTACTATCCACCTCTTTGTAATGTTTTCTGTATTTTTAGCCTTTTGTCAAGTATTAATGTGCAGGTGTTTTTTTGCTTTTTTCTTTTTAGCTTTTTTAATTTTCCAAAGTTGCTAATGTGAAAAGTTGTGGGAATCACATGTGAACCACTGCTGTACCTGTCAGCAGGTGTGTGACGAGATGTGATACAAAATCTTGCCACAATTTTCTCATCGAAGGGAAGTTAATTTCACCCAACGCTGTTCAGTAGTTGTGAACATGTAACTTTGCCTGAAAAAGAAAAAAAGGAACAGTGAAATTAGTTCCTGATATGAAGTGATTTTATTGATTTTCCTGTTTGAAAAAAGGAAAAGTCACAAAGGAATCTACAAGACATTTATCACTCTAATAATACCTTGACAAGACTATTGTCACACCAATCGTATCTGCGCTGCATTAAACGGCCACTTAATGTTTTTTTAAGGTTGGACTTTATTTGAACCTGTCTTGACTAAAAGCTAATCCAACCTCAACCAGATACTTCTACACCAAACAGAGACCCTTGAAAACAGCTTCATGAATTAATTAAATCTTTGATTTATGTGTGAAATGACAAAAAGCTGTTTTTCAATACCGTTGCTTCCGCCTCAGAATAAGGTGATTCCAAAAGCAATCTGTGGATAAATCGACACTGATTTACTGAACACTGCAGTAGATGTTCTTTCCTGTTTGTGATTTGTGAAACTTTTACTTATGATTTTGGGATTTTGAACATTTCGCCAACATTCTTAAGAATCTAGATAAAATCTCATTCTTGTGAAGAAAATATTAGAACATAATAGAAATATTCTTTATTGTAAATAGTCACAATGGAGGAATGGTCTGGATGTTACATAACACCCCAACTTTCCATTAAAAAGGCTTTTCTACTTGTTTGAGTCATGACTGGAAAGCTAATAAAGATCAATACGGTTCCAAAACTTTTGAAGGGAATTCAGCAAGTATGAGAATGAGTTAGCTACAGCATTTTTTTTTTTTAAAAAGTTAATTTTTGCAAGAATTCATATCCAAGGTCAAGCTAAGACAGCTGGTAAAACTTCCTTATGGACTGAAATTCAGACAGAGGTGATTAAAGTCACTGAAATACAAGTTCACGCGTCAGCTGGCATTATTTCACGTCACAATCAATCTCTGTTACGAGACCTCGGAGAATAATTCTCCATTTGTATTGAAGTTTAAAAAAAAAGGGGGGGAAAAAAACGCGATTAGTAATATCAATGTCAAATCTGCTCCTTATTAGGAAATAATAATGCAGACAGTGCTCGGTAACCTTGAGACTGCCTCACACGACAATCAGCCACGGTGATGGATGAACTTGACTGTGGGAGGAAGTGCACAGTATAAATGCATTCCATGCCAGCTCAAGTTATTGGCTCCCGCGTTCACTCGGTTATTCAGCGAGTCACAAAGGGGAGTCGAGTCTTAACTCAATCCATTAGATCCATCCATCATCTCGGTATCTCAGTGGGAGACAAACACTGATGGATCTATGCACATCGACTAGCGTTGCACCTTTAAAAATGGGGCTTGCTCTTGTGTCTCCCATATGCTCCTTGGGTAAAAATTGCATGTGTGTGCCTGTGTGAGACAGGTGGGTAATAGAGATGAAAGGAGCTTGTTTGGGTTTTAAGCGTGGGCTTCCATCAGTCGGTTTTCCGCTTCATTAGTCCTGGGATGACAGGGCAAGATACTGTAATAAATGTTTAAAATGGTGTTTGCAGGGAAATTTCCAGACTGACGCACCTTACATGACATAAATGAAAACAGAAAAGGGATCACTCGCTACGCGGTTGGGTTTTGTTGACAGCGAAAGCACCACGCTAGGAAACTAAAAGCTTTTCATTAATATCAGACAGTTTCATTAGAGTGGAAAAAATAAAAAGATTGTGTATTTTGTTAACAGTGAAAAACAAGTATGTTTTCAAGGTATTTCCCATCTTCGGATGTTTCAACGTGCCAATATCTGCTTTTATTATAAACCCATTTAGTGTCCAACACATGAAGATGAAAACCACTGATGTAATTTGAAATACCAAGCAACTGGAACAATTGAACTGGAAGTTATACCTTTAATTGGGAATTTCCCAATTCGTACTTTTTTGGTTTCCAATACCAAGTTGTCTCTTTTAAAATTAGTATATTTTCCTATATGAGTCCACCTGCAGTTTTATAGTACAGACTTGTACAGTAGCCAAAGTTTGCTATATTCCAGTGTCTTGCAGAACCAACTGAAACATGTTGAAACATTAACAAAAAGCCATGCTGTAGATTGATTCCAGTTTGATTCATCCTTTTTTTTGGCCATTGATGCATTATCACATTGACACTTTGTTGTTTTTGTGTCTCCTTAGCATCGCTATGATTGCATACTCACATGCTCTGCTGTAAAAGAGCCTCAAAACTCATAACTCAGCAAAGCCTAATTTTGATGAATGAGGCTAAGCAACGACATTAAGCAAAGGTTGGACATTTAAATGTTTGGCACTGTGCTGGACGTACAATGCTAATAATAAGAGTGTTTTTACCACATTTGAAGACGCCTCTCATTGCTTCTTGTGTTGCTTCACCTCAACTGTTTTCAGATTTAATTGCCATTCACAGCTGGAGCCTTCTGTCTTGTCCAATCACTTGGTTTGTGTTTTACTATGCCCCCAGGAAGCCAGTTGATGCCCAAAGCTCCACAAATAGTGCAGTACCTCTGGTAATCGTAGGAGCAACGTGGAGCAGTAAAGCTCACATGGAGTCAGTCGAAGGTGTAAAGAAGCAAAGCAGCAACTTCATCTATTATCATTTCCTTTACCTTTGCCATGTTGTCTAAAAAAAAAAAAGCCTGTCTATTTAGAACAGCCGTCTCGAAGACTTAGTGCCAAACCGCCATGCAGTCTTAATAAATACATTGAAAGCACAAGGGAAGTGATGCTTGACAATGATAGAATTAGGCAGGCCTATATTTGTGCGTAAACAGGACCGCCTTTAGCTGGCAGATGTTGCATTTGGTGGTGCAGCTCTTTCCCCTACAAAGCCCCCAGAAATATGCAAACTGCGAAGTGCAGGTTTGCCTGTGACAACTTAGCTGCTGCCATTATGTTTCAGAATAGCTAGCTATGGCAGCTCTGTTCAGCTGAGATCCGAACTTAATTTCTTGCCCAATCAAAACACCACGTCCAGAGAAACTAACTTTGCCCTTCACCCTGAGCAGGTATGGCATCATGATGAAACTGAACACAGCTCAATCCTGGAAGAAAATGCTGATGTAAAGCCCACAGAGGAAGGCAACATTGGGTTTGGAGTTAAAGTAGTCAGCTACTCTGATAACCATCAGTCAAAAACACCGGGATCAGAGCCGAGATTTGGGATTAGGATTTCACCCTTCCGACCACAAATGATATCGATCTGAAAGGTTAACAAGAGAACTAGTCTAAAGATGGGCATGCAAACACAAAACCACCATAAACTATTCAACTCCACAACAGTGGCAGTCCTTTTAAGACAATCAGCAGTGCAGCGATTGATTTTAATTTGACAAACATTGCCAAAGTGGGTAAGCAAATGAAATCATTGAATAGTGGGATCAACATGTGTGCCACATTAATAAATGTAACCTGATGCAGCACAACATTAAAAGCTGTTAATATCACATTCATGATCACCTGCCAAAGTGTTACACTGCTTGAAATCTTTGGGGGTTACATACATCAATGTGTCCATGAGGACATTGATGCCATCATAACATTGAGGACTCTTACAATTGGAGGGTCATTTTCACAATTCCTTGTCAGACCATGAAAAAACAAAGTGAAGTCTGTATGGCCATCACGATGACCATTGGTCTGCCAGTTTGGCCATGAAAAAAAACGAAAGGCTGTACAGACTAAGAAGCACTTTATCGGAGTGTTTGTGTGAATAGCAACTCCTTGAAAAGTGTTTTGCTCTACCGAGCTTCTTAAAAAGGAAGCGTACAAATGTGGACTTTTTAACCAATCAGTCCGGGAATGTGTGGAACGCATAACATGAGGGAATCAGTCTTTGAAATGCTTTTAGCCTTGGAAAAAAATAAATCCTTACTAGTATCACAAAAAGGATTTTATTTGTAAAAAATAAAAAATAAAAGGGGGGAAAAAAGCAAATGCAACAACGAGGAAGCATAAAGAGAATTCACTGAATTTTTTAGTACTGCTCTGTTTTTCTCAACAGCTTCTGGCATTTTCGTATCACTTTCTTACAGCTTTATCTCCCAATTTCCTTTGCTGACGACCTTCTTCTTTTGAAGCTGCAGACTTTCAATTAAGAGTTTGAGGTCCTGTACTGGAGCCTGGATCCATTCTGTATCTAACTACTGGGCCAAGATCAACCAGTAACCTGTGTGCATGTGTGTGTTTCTTCCTCTGGGAATAATTTGCAACACAGCATGCAAAATCGCTCTGCAACGTATGACACTGCTAGAAGATTTTAAGTCAAGCAATTATCTTTGCTCGACCTTCCACACTGCCTCATTTAGAAAGTTATCCAAACTGCAGTGCCTTGCAAAAGTATTCATGTCTTTTCGACTTTTTCACATTTTGCCAGGTTACAAACACAAACTTTAATGTATTTAATGCAGATTTTCTTGATGCGCCACAAGAAAATCTGTTCACCAGGAGGAAATTCAAGCATAAACCTGCTAATTAAAATCTGAAAAGAGTGCAGTGGATTTGTATTTGGCCCTTTAGTCATGGTTAATGCCCTTAATTTAGATGTAAACAGAGTCCATATGGATGTAATTTACTTTAAAAAAGGTGCGAAAATGATCTGTTTGTCATCCTTTCAATTCAAAATAATGATCTCCAAATATGGTGTAATTCCTATAGAGCACAATTAAATGTATAGTTGTAATAATAAAAGTATTGAAAGGCTTATGAACATCTCTGCAAGCCATGCACACTGATGAGTTGGTTGGTTTAAGTCTAATTTTATTGCCTAGTCTGGGTACTTTAGGTCAAAAAATTAAGACGATGTTGGTTCTAAACCAAAATATATGCAAAGAAAGAAAAAAAAATATACATGATTTTAAAGTAAAAAAATCAAAGATCTGGTTCATCAGAGTCTCCGATGCTTAGTCCTTTGTGAAAAAATATAAGGACGTAAAAAGTAGAAAACATTAAGAGTGTCCATGTTGGTTTGATGGTTTCGTGGCAGAATGAAAGAAGTACACAAGTAGTCTTTCAATCTACGTGTGAAAGATCTTATCTTATTACACAGCAAGTGCTTTGACTGCTTTCCACTGTGTCTACTGGTTCTACATGACAAGCATCTCTAATTCAGTCTTTTTTTCCCAGACAAGGCGAATGTAGTTCTGTGTAGGTTCAGTGACTACATGTAGGAACAAATGTTGCTGGCAGCTGCTGAGGAACTGATTGCTCAGAGGAGCTGAGGAAGGCAGTAGATGTTTGAGTCATTGTTGTATGTCATCTTTACAAACATGCAAGTGCTGCGTCATCGGGATACTACTGTGATCTGTTAAAGCATTTACGTGTTGGTTTGAAAAAGACATGTGGAAAACATAACCCATTGTCTTGTCGTACTGCCTCACCAGTTCCTTTCTAACCCTTCTTTCTTATCTCACAATTATAATGTCAGGCCAGAAAAGGAGAGAAGCCTTTTTTTACATCCTGCCTTTAACGCTTGCTTCACAATGCAGAGCCACTTGCTCAGTCAGCCGGTGTCAGTACTGTCCTATTAAGGGAAGTTGTAGAAAGTCTTTCCTTTTTTTTTTTTGTCCTTAAGCCATTTTGCAGAATCCATTATAATATGTCAGGATTAAATCTCACCGTTTCATGTTTTATCACCAATTACAGTCAGATATTACGCTGACATATATCACAATTTGTTTCCGAAGGTTCTTCAGCGAGCCCCAATTTAAGGAAGGTACCTGAAGTGTTGACTTGCAGAGAATCTTTTCCTAACTTGCTGTCCACATGAAATAAAAAAAACATGGGAACAGAGGGGCATGCATACTGCCTTTTCGGTATGATCACTACCCACTGTTACATTAGGTTGTTGCCTTCTCATTTTTTAATACATATATTAAAACTATTTAACGGATACGGAAAATAAATCAAATACTTAAGACGAGATGCTCACAATGCAAATTTTCCTACTTCCACATACTTCTGGTTTCATTTTATCCACCTGCGGCACATCTAATATATTTCCTTTCCCACCCCCACTGTTTACTTGTATGCAGAGCAGGTGGCCATTGAGTGGTCGAACTCAAGAGCCGAGAAAGAACAGCCGTACTGGGAGATGTAAGCCGAGCCTGAGCTTTGAGGAATGGATAAGGATCAGTCAGCAATGAGACCTCTGCCAATTGCCTCTGCATATCTACCATCCATCGGTCTGTGTTGTGCAGCAGCTGCAGTTGAAAAATTGATTTGGTGCGCGCTCTCAACTGATATGTGACACTGGGATGCAATTCTGCCACAGGACAAGGCACACCGTGGAGGACACGAGGTGCTGTGAATTTGTTGTCCAGTGTGGACAGTCCCTTGGAAGAATGTTCATAAATGCACATGAATGCATTTTGTTTCCTTATAAACGGTAAAGTTTAATGTATTTTTTGTGAATTTTACGGGACAGATGTATTGTGTAATTGCGAAGGGAAGGGAAGGGAAGAGTGATGCGTGGCTTTTGCAACCTATGATTAACAAAGACCTGAAAACTGTTGGGTGCATTTGTTATGCAGTGAGCCAGGACAATAAAGATTTTAATGAAAAAAAACAAACAAACAAAAAAAAAAAAACAGGCATGAGAGGAACTGGAATGCATGTGACTGAAAAAACCCCAATGAAGACAGGAGAGATGTGATGAAGGAATACAAACATATGAAAGATCTGACAACCAAGTAAAGGAAGTGGCTGGCTTTAAAATAATTGAATGATATAGATAACTAGGTTAGAACTAACCAAGAGGAATGGGTTGCGAATGGATGAAAATTTCTACAGAGAAGTTGAGAAAAAATTACTAACAGAAATGAACAAAGAGGACTCGAACAAGACACACAATGAGTTAACAAACTCCAAAGAAACCTCACAGTACAGCAATAATGTAAGCTAACACACAACAAGTTTAACACAAGAAACAGCAAAGACTCTCAACAAATGGGAGTGAGAAAACAAAAAATAATCCTAAGAATTATCTTAATCCAAAACCAAAGTGAAAAACCAAAAACTGTCAGCCTAAATCATGATGGCATTTGCATTTAGACTTCTAAAGTAAAACTTGTAAATCCACACTTGGGTAAAATTATGGCTGCAGTTTGTTCCACTAGCTTTACAAATACTATGTTCACCCTTTTTTCTGAAAAATAAAATAAAATAAAAAAAGTATTCTCAGACAGGATGAAGCAATTATGAAAATACTATGTTGGATTTAGCTCTGGGTTATATCAACACATGAAGATATGTTTACCAAAGAATCTGTGCATTGTATGTTTAGCGTTGTCCTGTTGAAAGGTGAACTTCTGTCCTACTGTCAGAAATCTTTTGTGGTGTCAAAGTAATTTTCTTCTGGGATTCCATTTCATTTATCCCTCTTTAACTCGGTGAGGTCTTCAGACAGAGTCATTTGAAACCCACAAGCTTTTCACGTTGTGCGCGGCCCAGCTGGGTCACATTGACCCAGTGTTCACTTTTACAAGTTTTTTGTGTGTGTAGTTCTGGGAACTGACGGTGTGATGGGAGAGCCGCCGTCAGACCGTTAGCATATTTTTCTCCAACTTCACAATGAAGTGCTACGTCGTTTTTACTTATCGCATAATATCCCAAACAATTATTTTTAAGTTTGGGGTTGTAACATGACAAAATGTGAATACATTTCAGAAATATGAACGCTTTAAAAATACCTAGAAGTGGCTGATTTTTAAAAAATAGACTTAAATTCTAACAATGCCACAGACAACATGCTGTAATTAAAATACTTTTTAAATAAAATAAAATAAAGTAATAATAGATGTCCTAAAAAAATACTTCTTCAAAAATATTCAGTTACATTTTCCCCATTTGCTTTAACTCCATGAGTCCTGCGTACATAGCATGAATAATGGTGTAGTTCTAAAGAATGCAGCATGCTATCACAGTGCTGCACACCTTTGCGGCACAGAGGGAAATACAGCACTTCATGCAATCAAGGCAATGAATGGAGTTTTGAGTGTGCCAATTTAGCCCTCAACAATAGCTCTATTGTGCTCTCGATGACGTTTCGCACCTGTATTGAAAAGAGCGGCACTGAGTGCAATCTTGCACACTCGAACCGCAGGATTATGTCAAATATTTATAAATTTGAAAATGCTCATTTTTATAGGTTGCTTTGAGAACCTGGCAAATGAATTGCACGTGTAGTTGAAACGTAAAGATTGAAAAGCCATGTAGCGTCGGATGGAACTATGTTTTGTTTGTTAGTTGTAGGTGCGAGGGAGAGAAACTCTGGGCTGGCATCTGCTAAGGTGCTTGAGGAGGACAGCACAAGGTTTGAGAGGCAATTTATTGTTCATCCATGTTATCCTAAATGAGGAGAATGACTGTTTTCCAAAGTGCACCCTAACAGGTACCCTTCTAGGCTGGGAGGAGGCCTCCAAATTACTGTATTTCATGCAAATGCGAACACACGGGAGGGTTGCATCGCCTAACGGGAATGGTTACGGGTTTTACACTTTAATTTTGACACGAAAACATTCTCCTCTGATCACTACCTGTGCTCCCTGCCATCACCTTCTGTCGTCAGACAAACTTGGCAAGTTATGTTGGGAAGTTTGGAACAGAGAACTCAAAGGACCGAAGGAGAGCTGCAGTAAAACATCTGTTGAGAAGGTTTGGAGCTATACTTTGTGTCAGATCATGTCACTGGCGATTACACTAAATTGCATCAGTGTAGTAGCGTGCAATGGCTGATATAAAATGCCTCACTGCCACAGTGCTTGCAGTACCTTGCTTAATGTTAGCGCTGCGACACGGTATGGTTGGTTGCTGACGGCTAATGCTGTTCAATTTCATGGAGATCGAATCCTGCGAGTTCCCCGGTCCCCAGTTTCAACATAGCTAAACAAAAATGTCAGCAGAAAATAAAAAATAAGATATTGCTAAATATTTTACCTTTTATGATAATTTAGAATTACACATTTTATGTGTTTTAGATTTTTTTTTTAAATTGCAGACTAATTTGGAACCTCCTCTGTTTCAGATCATCCATAACCAGGATGAAGGTGGCGAAATAAGCTGAATTTGTTTTTACTATGCTTAGATGCTTTATTATTACAAATTATATTATGATACATTTTATTTACAGGCACCTTTCAAGATTCCCAAGGTCGCTTAACATCAACAACATAAAAAAAAAAAAAAAACACCACCTTGTGAACAAAAGTTTAAAAGTGCTACAAAAACGACCTAAAATACAAACGAGTGTTTGTTTGCGGTGTGATGTGTGAGAAGGTCGAATGGGGTATGCTGGTCGGAGCAGGTGAGTTTTGAAAATGTGCAGAAAAGATGTGAAGCGGTGGAAGTGTGTCCCAGTTGGCGAGCAGAACAGCTGAAAGATCTGAGTCCAGGAGCGGACAGACGGGCGGCCGGCATCTGGAATCTGTCAGAATGGCATAAATTATTAGTGCCATGTTTTCAGACGAGTCGTGGTCAGCTGACCACATGTGAGGTTAATAGTTAAATGTAAAACTGGTTATTTCAGACTCTATTTTACATATTTAAGTCAGGTCATGAATTCATGTCCTCTACATTCATCGGAGCCCCCGGCAAAGTGTTAAATGCTACATTTGATTGCAGGGTTAATAATCTCACACATTTAGAAAAATTTAAGTTCTAGTTTTAGTTTTTATTTCTCCAAAATCACTGGCGTCACTTCTTTTGTTGACATTTTGAAAAACCTCCTTTTGCTAGAAGACACCATGTAGTCTGGTACTGTGACATTTTGCATCGTTAGAGCACAAAGAGAGGAAGATTTTCTCTCTTTGAAGATGCCAGATAACTTTTCTATAGCCTGCCAATGGACTATTTAGACATATTATTATTATTATTTTCATTATTGTGACTCCAGTAGCCCTTATGGACTGAGTCAGACAGGAAATGGGTAACCATCAGACATAGAATGTGAATAAATATGCAGGGAAGGTCTGCAGGTAGTCAATGGAGCCCCAGACAGCTGTAGCCATCTGTGCACACGGGGCCCACACCACTAAGCACTGCCATGATGTATATTCAACAATAAAATGCTCTCTCTGTGGTCTGCATGTCTCTACATCCAAACTAAACAGCGATCTTTACTTTGCGTATGGGTTCTCACTCGGACTCATCCATGACATTGGTTCAGTCTGCAAGAAACACAAGCCGGTTGTCGCAAAACCTAACTTTGCTCAACAACAGTCAAAAAATGGCTGTGCAAACGTCAAGCTGATCACATGAATCATTCATAGCACATCTATACTCTCAGTTACTTTCATATGCAAAGATTGTTTTTTTTTGTACCACAGTTTCAATGGGTTTGTGTCATTCTCTCTCTCTCTCTCTCTGTGGCCATGACTGTATCACACTGATCTGTTGTTCTGAATCAGAGGTTTACCTGCTGCAACGATCTCACAGTTTTGCCTCTCTCTGAGCTGTGGTTGTCAAACCAGTGTTGCACTGTGCCTGCAGTGGCTTAATTAAATCCAGGAGCCTTAACGTGATCATGAATTTCAAAGAGAGCTGGGATGTGTATGAATGTACCAAAAGGCTTTACTGGTGTGATCCTGGCAACTAGCCGTTTGATCATCATTAGTTTATATTCAAGCGGTGCATGACAGAGGTCCTAAAATTGAGCCGAATCTTATTTATTATTCCTGCGTTCATTAGTATGCATATTAATCTTCAAATTTATATCCTAGGCTGATGTATCTTTAATGGACTGTACAATATAACTTTATTAGTTTGCTTAATTTCTTTTCTATTTTCCCTGCTCTAGCGGTTATAAGCTGGCATAAGATCACCAATTAACTCACTTAGTATATGGAAGAAAAGTAATATTAATTCTGCCGTTTTATACTGATGGCTGAAAAGAGATGCAAAAGTTATTAGCAAAGAGAAAATGCGAATATAACATATTACCTCAGCATAAGGGAGACCAACAATTACTTTATACGTACCCACTTAATGCCTTACACTGATCTTAAAAAAGCCCCTGGGAGAAATATGTGCGCATACTATACAGGAACCAGACTTTATGCCAGCAGATTTCTGTTTCCTGTAATCCAGTGCATGTAATATCTGCAGCACTAAATTGTATCCCTCCCTCTGCTTAACAGTCGGGAGGAAAGGAGGTGGGAAAGGGGGGGGGGGAGACAGAGAGAGAAAATGAGTGAATTAATGCTGAGCTGATGCTTAGCGATGCCTAACGCTAATTACATTTTTCTGCTGTTTTTAATGGCGTTTACAGAAGATCTTGGAGCAACCATGTGGGGAGGAGCATTCACCTTGTTTTCATTAGAGGAATCCCTGAAGCAGAAATCTCTTTTGTTCATTAAAGTACTATATTGGGGCATATATATATATATATATATATATATATATATATATATATATATATATATATATATATATATATATATATATTTTTA
>CAEFZX010002941.1:0-35016 GCA_903066825.1 Alfaro cultratus | reverse complement strand
TATATATTCAGCATTCAAGTTAAAAAATGTTTTAACTTATTTTAGGAAAAAATATGTTTTCCCTATTTAATTTCATTATTCATTTTAATGTACTTCTAATATTGTATAAAAAGACATAAGTAGTTAAATGAAAAATCAACAGAATGTGCCGATTAATCATCAGAGTAATTGATTATTAAGGTAATTATTAGATGACGCCTTAATATGTTTTTAGATTTCATTGGATCCTAACAGGTATTTGGTTACAAAGTTGCAGATAGTTTTCTGTTTGGACTCGGATGACCTTCAGCTCATTTTTCTGAACTCTTTGCTTCACACCGTCGTAAAATCTGCTGACGCTGCAGACATCTAGCAGGACATCTTGTCTTTGTTTGTCTCTGTGCTCCATTACTGCTCAGCATCCCCAGAGTGCGACCTTTAATCTGACCATGAGATGTTCTGCAGGCTGACAACCATCCCAGTGGTTTACACCACTCCTGGTCACCGTGGCAACCAGTGACGCCATGGAAGCTTCCCATTAATCTCCCCGACAGCTCAACGTGGCTTGGTGGTGCTCTCTGGTGCTCTGCGTCACTGATGTCCTGTGGTGTGTGTGTGTGTGTGTGTGTACAGGTGTGTATTGAGACCTACATGTCCAGTTGTCACCAGCGCAGCATCAACACAGCAGTGAGGGCCACCCTGAGCCAGATACTGGGGGACCTGACGTTGCAGCTGCGCCACAGGCTGGAGGTCAGAGAGAAAACGCACACACGCTCGCACACACTCCCACACACACACACACGCACGCACACACTCCCACACACACACACACGCACGCACACACTCCCACACACACACGCACGCTCGCACACACTCCCACTCACACGCGCGCACGCACTCCCACACACACACACACGCGCACACGCACACACTCCCACACACACACACACACACATGCACGCACGCACTCCCACACACCTATTTTCTTTAAACAGACCCATCAGCAACAAAGTGAGCAGTGACCTTGAGGTCTATCTGCTGTTTTGTCTTCAGTAACATTGATTCCTCTCATTGCTCTGAGGTTCTACATACAGCAGCATAATAAACTGTTTATTGCTCATCTGATCAGTTATTTATTTCTTTAAAACTAAACCAAGATGTGAAAATCAATGTCCATCTTTAATCTAACATCTTAACCCCCAGTAATTGTTGAGTCTGATCCGCTGGTGCTTGTTAAAGACCCGGGTTGGGTCCAGGTTCAGTTGCTGGAAGGACGACCTCAGATTTAACTGAGTTTATGGTTCACTCACTGACAATAAGGGCCTTCAAGGGAATAATATTTTTGTAGAATAACGGTCTGGAAGTGACTTTACACTGTGACTCTTTCCACATTGATGAGGATCCTCTGACTCTCTAAGGTCATTATTGAAAAGAGTTTCTACTAAATATCATTTTTAAAGACACACTGATATGAAAACTTAGTCTGATATTAATATCCCATATTAATAATGCAGTGATGATTAAGAATCAGAATGTGGCCAACACGCTCCCCTCCTGAAGCTTATGACAAGTAGATGGAAATAAACATCAGTTATTAATATTGGCCCATATTGATATTTTAAAAACTAACATATAGTTCTGATGTATCATGCATCCCTAATTATTTTAATTAATTTTCAACAAGCTTATACCAGACTGGTAAACAATGACAACACAGACTGAGAAATTTGGAGATTAGCAATAAAGAGTATTGAATCGTCAGCATAAAGATGAACTGTAGAGTCCATTTAAATTGGATTTGCTGCAAGGATTTTGTCAGAAGGTCCAGTAGCTGAAAAAGTTCTACTAACAGTTGCTTTTCTGAGATAATGGCTGACTTCTTTCCTTCGTGGCCTGTTAACACCCACCTGCATGCTGAGATTAGAATACTGATAAACTTACTGCATTCCTCAAGATGATGAGCAGTTTGTCAATACATTTGATCAGAAGCATCTGGTTGATATTTTTCCTCTAAAATCCAGTGTAGTTTTCTGGACACTGGTTCTGCAGTTTAGTCATGCTGTGTTCATCTTGTAATATTTTGTCATTAGTCATGTTAAATACATAAAATTAAGCTTTTTTCCCTTTCAATAAGCATGTATTTTCTTTTGCTCCTTAAAATCTCCTTAAAGTCACAAACTCAGTGACCCTCCCTGGTGTGTGTTGCTCTGCAGGGAGCTGAAGGAGATGAGGTGACGGCGCTGCCTCTGCAGAGAAAAGGTACACATCGTTCTACACATCTGCTTAGTGAAGAATGAACAGTCTGTAGTTTCTACATGAACAGTTTGTAATGTCCAGAGTCATAGTTGTCCTGGTGTTTGGGTCTCTATGAGGGACAAAATGGACTGATGGACTGAGAAGAGGCACAGAGCAACAATTCAGAAAACATGTTTTATGAACATAAACATATGGAGCGACACTTTGGAAACACATGCAGGAGAAAACTCAATATTTTTCACTTGAAAATTCAAGAAAAGTGAAGAGCTGGGTGCTTTAGTGCCAACCAGTACCAGCTAAAGCTTAATAAAGTAATATCAGTCAATAAATAAGCTGCACAATCTAATTTAGAATAAACTTCTCTCTATTTCTGCTCTGTCACCTCACTGGGGATCTTCCTTCTATGTAGCTTATTGTTAGCTTTAATATTGACTGGATTATTTTATCCTTGACTGTTAGTCTGGATAAAAGCGTCTGCCAAATTCATAAACATAAACAACAAATAGTGACACATAAATAAATTGAATGCATGGTTGGAGCCGAACTTCCCCCACAGGAATGTTAATTTCTTAGAGATTAGAGGCAAACGAGGAGGATTAATTAGTTAGTTTTATCACTTAGTGTAAAAGTTGGATGAATTAATTTTGTGTGTGTGTGTGTGTGTGTGTGTGTTTGCAGATGTTTCCCCCACCAGCCAGGCTCTGTGTGAGGACGTGGTGATGGTTCTGACCGTGTTCTGTGAGAAACTGGAGTCGGTGGACAGGTAACGCTGCAGGTGTTCTGTCAGTGACCTCACTTCCTCTCTGTGGCTCATTGACGTTTCCTCATTCTCTCCTCCTTTTAGTGACAATCAGCTGCTGCAGCTGCTCTACCTGGAGTGCATCCTGTCCATGCTCAGCAGCTGTCCTCCCACAATGCACCTGTCCAGAGGTTTCACCGACCTCGTGTGGTACGACTCTCTGTAGCTGCTGAATGTTTCCTCACATGTTGCAACCAAAGCGAATCCACCATGTAGAAATATAAAGATGCTTCATGCTGGAAGTTAAAGAGAAAACATTTTTTATTGACGTATGTCTTGATGTTAATTGATGGTATTTCTTCTTGCAGGAAGCAGCTTTGTCCGTCTCTGGTGGCGATTATGGGAAATCCAGTCAATGATAAAACCATCACTTCTCACCACGGCTACATGGGGGCGCTAGAGAGAGACCGGCTTTCAGAGAGAAACGCTCAAGGTAACGCATCCATCTGTCCATCTGTCCATTTATCTTCTTACTCGTCTCTAAATGCCAGATTGTTTCCTCTTCCTCTCCCAGGAATCTGTCAGGAAGTGGACTCTTCCAGTGGAGGAGTGTCCGATCAAGGCCGGGGGTCCGGCTGCTCCTCCAGCGCCCCTGCCAGGATCGCGCCGGTGGTGCGGACGGTGTGCTATATCGCAGCAGAGCTGGTGCGCCTGGTGAGCTGCGTGGAGTCGATGAAGCCGGTTCTGCAGTCGCTGTACCACCGGATCCTGCTCTACCCGCCGCCCCAGCACCGAACCGAGGCCATCCGCATCATGAAGGAGGTGATTCCCCATCCGTCCATCAATCCTCTGCTCACTAAACGAAGGAATGTTAACACCTTTCTGTCCTGGTCAGATTCTTGGCAGCCCGCAGCGCCTCTACGACCTGGCTGGGCCGTGTGTAGCCGAACCTGAAACCAGGAAACGCTCCTTCTCAAAGAGGAAGTCCCACCTGGATCTGCTTAAACTGTCAGTAAATAAACCTGATCCACAGCTTCACTCATGGGATTATATTAGACAAAAGATCATTATCAAGAAAACTAAATGAAAATTAAGCATTTTGAAGCTGGACTCAGTTTGGATGTAATGTTCTGTTTTCAGAGTGATGGATGGGATGACTGAGGCCTGTATGAAGGGCGGCATCGAGGCGTGCTTCGCCTCCGTTTCCTGCGCCTGCGCTCTTCTGGCTGCGCTGGATGACCTGTCGCAAGGTCGCGGCCTTCAGCCTGAACAGGTGGAGTCATGATACCAAGAGAAAACACGAAGTGAACCTCACGACCGCTTTCTGGAAACCTTGAGTTTGGAGACAAGTTTTCTTTCCAAAATTACCAAGAATTGCCATTAATTAAGTTTAATTCAATATATTCTAGTTACTTTTATGCTGCATATGAATGGATGGATGTGTAGTAATAATAATAATAAATGAAACTAAAATAAATAGTAAAAACTAAATAAGTATCACTATAGACCACATTTAAAAGTATAAATAACTATTAAGAGAGGTTCTTGAGGTTTCTGCCTTGCAGGAAGAAGGTTGTGGGTTCAAATCCCAACATGGTGACTTTTTGCATCGAGTTTTGATGTTTCTTCATGTGCATGTGATGTTTCTCTCTGGACGAATCAGCAGCAATAAGAGTCGCTGTGTTTCCTCCTGCAGGCTCGGTTTCTCCTCAGACGCCTGGACGACCTGAAGGACGGGTCAGAATCCACCCGGGAGTCCATGGAGATCAACGAGGCCGACTTCAGGTGGCAGAGACACATCCTGTCCTCAGAGCAGCCTCAGTGGGACCCCAGCTCCGCTTCCTCCAACATGGCCGCCGCAGGCGCCACCGAGCGCAGCCCGGACATCAGCATCAGTATCACCACGGAAACGGGACAAACCACCCTGGACTTGGAGATGGGGGACTTGGGTCTGGGTCAGGGACACACGCCTGAGGAGTGCGGCGAGGACGCACGCGTCCATCTGAGCTGTCCCTTTGGAGGCCAGGAGAGAAGCCAACGGGAGCCGGTAGGAGGCGCGGCTCCAAGAGGAGAGAGGGCGGAGGGAGGAGGAGGTCGCGCCGTGGAGGCCGAGGGACAGGAGGACAAGGACAGAGGAGACAGAGGAGGCGTTCCTCCTGACGTGGTGCAGAGGAGTCACGCTCTCGTCTTCCCTGACATCACCAACTTCCTGTCAGTGGACTCCAGGACGCGGTCGCATCATGGGCCTGGGTCCAGGTACAGCGAGAGCAACTTCAGGTACGACTCCTGCAACTTTAGGGTTCATCACTAGGATTTTTCAAGCTAAGTAGTTCTCTTTAGCGCCATCTAGTGGCAAAAGTGACAGAAATATTTAGCGCAAATGTTTTTGTACTCTTGACAAGACAAAACTAATTTTCAAGTAAATTTTCAGCAAAGTAAAGGAGTAAAGCTTGTTTTAAATCAATCGTTTTTATTATTGATGTAAAAGTGCTCGTTCCACTGGCAGATTATTTCACTTATGGGACAAATTAGTTATTTAAAAACAAGATCCTTAGCGTTTCATTCATGACTCTGGTTGTCCTGCAGCATGGAAGAGCAGGACTTGTCTCGGACAGAGTTTGACTCGTGCGATCAGTACTCCATGGCTGCAGAGAAAGACTCGGGGCGCTCCGACGTGTCCGACATCGGGTCTGACAACGTGTCTCTGGTGGACGAGGAGCAGCAGACGCCTCGGGACTGCCCGGGCCACCGCTCCCTGCGCACCGCCGCCCTGTCCCTCAAACTGCTGCGCAACCAGGAGGCGGACCAGCAGAGCGCCAGGCTGTTCGTCCAGTCGCTGGCGGCGCTGCTGCCCCGCCTCCTGGGACTGGCCTCCGCCCAGGAGGTGGACCTGTCGCTGCAGAACTTCTCCTCCACCTTTTGCTCCGGGCTGCAGGCTGGTAAGAGGAGGGAAGAGGGATCAGCAGAGATTCAGTGAGATGCTGATGTAGTTTTAGAACAGAAGAGACTTTGTTTGGGTTGTTCAGTAACAGCCTGTTCACTGACCAGCTGACTGAGCAGCTCTTAGTGCCTCCACTGTTTAATTCAAGCAATCAAATATTCTGAAGGATGAAGTTTAGAGTGCACAGATAATAAAACAAACTCAACTACTGCAGAAGATTTCTGTTAACTTAGTTATCCATCATGATTTGTAATGACGGATTACAAATCAAATAAATTAAACATCTTTTTTTTTTTTTTACCATTGGATGTTCGGCCAAAATGTTATAATGGTCCTGAACCTGTGAAATGTTCTTAAACTTTTGGATTTAAATTCCTCTCGCTGTCACAGTTTCACCTCCTCGTGTCCAGTTTATAGATGAAAACTATAACTATGTTCCCTCATTGTGTCTCTCTGCTGGAGGACTTACAGTTTTCTGTTAAATCAGTTCAATGTGCAGAGACAAACTCAGACTTAAATTCACTCCTATTTATATGATTTGGTCTGAATTTTTCCTACCAAACTGACCTCTTAGATCTCACATGAAACTCAGTAGATGCATCAAAATGACAAGATAACATCAGAAGGTTCCCATTCTCTAAGATACCATTTATTCTGTATTGATTATTGACTTAAATTCTTGTCTGTGTCTCAGTTGATAAAAACAGTGAATACTAGTCAGGGCTCAAATGAAGTTCTACTGTTTAATACTGAATTTGAAAGTTTGAATGTTTGGCTGAGATTCTCTAAAGCTAAGTGTTGATCTTTCCTTCGTTCAGGTGGGATTCACTCTCCAGGCTTTGAATCAGGCGACTCTCTGAGCTGCCATTCTCTGATGAACGCAGACGGTCTCTACCTGGTGTCGTACTACGCTCTGTTGCTCAACCTCAAGCTCTGCTGCTGCGACTACTACAGACGGAGAGAGCTTCCCCCCGCCCTCAGTCTGGTGAGCAGAGCCACAGCGACAGCTTCTCTGCTGAGTCTCTGCGCAGCTGATGAGCATTTCCCTTCATGATATGCAGAAGGAGTTTGTTCGGCTGATCCAGAGCAGTGGAGTCCTGGTGGTTCTGTGCCAGGCCTGGATCGAGGAGCTTCACCACCAGGTGTTAGAGCGCAACCTGCTGGCTGACGCCGGGTACTGGGTTTCACCAGAAGACCGCACGCTGCCGCTCATCACCATGCTGACAGGTCGCCCTGAAAAGCTGCTTTTCTTATATTCTTCATGCTTCTTAAGACAGAAATCCAACTCACCAGAGAAGGAAACCTGATGTTGGAGAACCCAGTAGATCATAAACCCGGTATCCTGTGCAGTTGCATTTTGTTTATAAATGTCAATCTTTGCTATATTTACTGATCATTTTATCCAAAGGAATCATGAATCTGCACCTCCTGCTGGTCTCTCATTGTTTTCCATTTCATTGTAACTGTATTTAAGGGACCAAACTTCAAACTGAAGCGTTTACAGTTTTAGAGTTTAGGAATGGGTAAATTGTGGGGAAAAATAAAACATGTATGTAGTGAATTGTTTCCAAAAGACAATTATCAGAATGAACATTTGATGCAAGTTGTTTTTTATTTTTGTTGTCTCAGACATCGACGGCCTGGGCAGCAGTGCTATTGGAGGTCAGATGATCCGGAGGCCGTCCAGCCAATCAGCACTCAGCTCTGAGAGGGCTGGAAGTGACACAGCGACTGCAGGTCTGTGTTTCAACTCAAGGCGGACATCTTGGTTAGAGCCATGCATTCATGCTAATGCTTTACTGTGAGGACTAAGAGGTCCCCCAAGGCTGATCCTCAGATCCCCTATTGTTGGTTTTGATTTGCTTCTCATAAGGTTTAATTGTCTTTTGAACAATTTCAAACCTTTTGCACAAACAACAGCATATTTCCTGCATGTTTTTCTGCTGTGGAAGCAAATTACCTTCAGCTTAGTAGCTGAAGGCTGAACCAAAATGGCATTGAAGGCTGGATGAAAAACAAAACCAATGGGTCATAAATAATTAGCTCTGAGATCATTTTATTTATAAATAAATCTTGTTTACTTCATATATGTTGATATGTAATTGTGAAATAATATCTTAGTGTTGCATTAGATATGTCTAAGGTTTATGTCTGCAGCATATCAGCAATAAATTCCAGCAAAAGAAAACATTCAATAACATGCAGTTTATATTTACTTACTTGAAATTATGTGTCAAAATTTACAATTTGAAAATATAGAAACTAACATAAAATATCAACAATGAATTTTAAGAAAGTCAGAATATATCTTTTTTTCTCCTGCAAATGATCCTAAACTGAACAGTTTTTCTTAGAGCTGGCTGTTCCTGTCTAGACAGAAAGAATAAATATTTGGTTTAATGGATACTTTATTAAATTATGAGGAATAGTTTTTAAATATTGCCAGCTCTTTTTGAATCTATGTCATCAGAGGTCAATAAAGAAAGCCTATAGAAAAGAGGGATGATGGAAAATAAAAAGATGAAGACAGATGGAAGAATGAGTCAGTGACTTCACCTGCAGTCCTCTAACACTTTATCTGAAGAGATGTGCACAAACCTGACATGGCACCTGGACTAAAAGTTGAATTAAAACAGTCAACTTTGCATTATTCAGTAAATAATGACACTTATAATGATTAAAAACTCCTTTATGTTCATGGCAGCTATTATGTCCTTCAATTACCACAGAAACTTTAACCTCGTTAACCGGGAGTCAGGCCTCATGACGCCTCATCATCGTTTTTCTTCTCTTCAGGATCAGAAATCAGCTTGTGATGCCAGCTGCAGATTTCTCTCCCTCCTTTCTTTTTAATCAGGTGCCGTGTTCTCCCGCTTCATCCTCACCGGCGTGTGGAAGAACCTGATCGATGTGCTGTCCACGCCTCTGACGGGCCGCATGGCGGGCAGCTCCAAGGGCCTGGCCTTCATCCTGGGGGCCGAAGGGCTGAAGGAGCAGAGCCAGAGGGAAAGAGACACCATCTGTCTGAGTCTGGACGGCCTGCGGAAAGCCGCCGCGCTCAGCTGCGCGCTTGGTGGGTGAAACCTTTGGCCTGTGTCTGCTCTTTCTGCAGAAACAGGAATAGATGTAATAAATCAAGTTTAAAGACAACCAGGGATTCAGCAGAGCAGAGAGAGGTCAGGGCGTTCCTGGACAGCTCTGTCAGGAAAACGTGGCCTGCCAGTGGATACCACAAGGTCACCGAGGAGCACAGCGTTGGTCCTGAAGGCAAGATGGATGACTTTGTGATGAGTGTGAAGAAGGGTTTCATGTGCTGCTGGGCCTGCAGCAGAGTTTCAGGCTTAGCTGACTGTTTGTCATTGTTTGGACTTTGTTGCATCAGCGCTGCCAGGTGCTTCAGAAGGCAGAACGTAGGATTCTTTAACAACTCAAGCAATCACTTCAGCTGATTTAGAGTCAGAAACAACAACAATAATATCTAAACATCAATTTTTCATACCAGTTTAGCTACGGAGGATCCCAGGGCTCTGGCGCTTATCAAACATGGTGAATAATAACCAGAACCTGTTAATTATCATTGAGGAATCCAGGCTGTAATTATCATCACAGGAAGATGAATGAATATGAATGAACACATGGTGTCAAACCTCAGCTGGGTTTCAGTTTCATTTCTGATTCTACACCAGTGGAACAAATACTAATTTTAGGAAACTCAATGGAGACATTTCCTCTTTTGATCTGACCAAGAACTGAAGCTGATCATGTTTTTTGGCCGTTTTCCTCTTTCAGGCGTTGCTGCTAACTGTGCATCAGCTTTAGCCCAGATGGCTGCAGCCTCCTGTGTGCAGGAGGAGAAGGAGGAGAAGGAGGTGGCAGAGATGGGAGACGCCATCACACAAGGTACTGAGTATGACATCGCCATCTGGAGCGTCAAACACGCACAGATCGTTTTCATTAAAGCAGCTTTGCACAAAAATCCACAGCTTGAAATCCGAATGAGAAAATTCTCCAAATGAAATGCCTTTAATATAAACTCCTAATTCAGAAATATCAGAGTGATCTAATCTCAATCTGTGTGCAGATAATGTGATGGCTCAGTAAGAAATGGATCTCTACTGACATCTAGTGGCCAATTTGGAAAACTCAGCTGGAAATTTCAGCTAATGATTTGTAAATACATTCAACATCATTTTCCAACTGACTTGACAAATATTTTTAATGAATAAATCATGCAGGGCTGCAGCTCAGTTGTTCTGGTTTTCAGTGTAGCTCTGTCATGTAGAGGAATCATGTTCATTTAATTTGTTAATTTACTAGGAAAACAGTAAAACATGGCAAAGTGCGGAACATTAATTTGTCCTTTTTATAAAGAATAATATCTGTGAAAGCCTGTGAAAGGTTATATTTAACCACCAGTTATTGCTGAGATGGTAGAAAAACATTTTAAATGTGCATAAACACTATTATGGGATGCTTCATAAATTTGCAGGAAGAAACACTGATAGATTTCTCTACAGACTAAACAAAGTTTTGATGAGAGAAAAGAGAAAACATGTTTCACAGCAGAAAAATCATTTGAATCAGCCTGTTAACACTTTTTACACAATCACTGTTTATGTTTGGGTTTTCAAAATAAACTTAATAGGTAGGAATTATTTTCCCTCACATATTGATTTGGAGCTGAGCAGCGATTTGGTCTGTTAGTGTTCATGTTCAGGAATGTGGATAATATCTGCAATCTGCAATAACAGTAGATTAAAGTAAAAAATAAGCTTCATTTTCTGTTATTACATTAAAAAAAAACCAAGTAATATAATAAAAAAATAAAAATGAAAATAACTGTAAAGACTTTCACAAACTTCAGAGTTGGAATACATTTGAGGACCTGACTCCTAAAACTTGTAAAAGATCAAATTTCTCATTTTAAATGTCTTGAATGGAATCGATTTGAAACCTTCCTTCATGTCTGGATGGGAGCTGAGCTCAGGTCTACGTCCTGCATGCCTTTGCTCATCTCTGCCGTCTTGTTGCTGTTGGCAGTGAAGCAGCGCGTTGAGCAGCGGCTGGAGCAAATGGGCCGTCCTCAGGGAGTTCGCCTCCACACAGCTCATGTGCTGTGCATGGACGCCATCCTGAACGTGGGCTTAGAGATGGGCAGCCACAACCACGACTGCTGGCCGCACGTCTTCAGGTACCAACACCCAAACCTCACCCTGCTGAAGCCGTAAAGTCATAAAAACTCACCAAGGTCCGTCTCTGTCTCAGGGTGACGGAGTACATCAGCTCTCTGGAGCACACCCACTTCAGCGACGGCTCCCTGCAGCCGTCCTCCCTGACCACCATCACCCAGCAGAGCCAGCAGGCGGCGGGCGCGGCCGGCGTGGACCTGGGTCTGGAGCTGAGCTGCGAGCCGAGCCCCGAGGCAGCCGAGCTGAGCCTGAGCCAGCCGGTCATCCAGCCGCTGTCCATCCAGGAGCTGCTGAAGGACAGCAGCAGAGGGGGGCGGGGCCTGGACCTGAGGGGCGGCAGCCTGATGACGGGGACCGGCGCCGCCAAGGCCGTCTGCACGCTGTCCACGCAGGCGGACAGGTTGGATCTCGCTCTGAAGAGGCTGTGATGTTTCAACCATGTCTGGTTTAGACTGCTTTAATTCTACAGTCGTGGTTTCAGTTTAAACACATTTTATTAGTGTGTTTTATAGGTTTATTAATGTATTTATGAGAGTCAAAATGTCGCATCAATCATCCACCATGAGGTGCTGTGCTGAAGGACACCCAGCAGGTGGCAGTAGAGTGAATCCTGCTTGGTTCTGTGTATTAAAGTGTTTTTATGTGTAGAAGTTATCATAATGCAGATAAATTCATAAAATGAGGTCAGTTTGTGTAACAGCCAGGGAGTTTTCTGAGAAACAGAGTCAAGATTTCAGCTGACGTCCTTCAGTCACATGTTCAAAACATTTGACTCAATATGAATGAGCATGAAAAACACACACACACACACACACACACACACACACACACACACACTGTGAAGTGAAGTTGCCTCTGTGAGTGTGTGCTTCTGCTCAGACCAAGGATCATCTCTTATGTAAGCACTTATCCGAGCTGCTTTTGCAGGGAATAAAGAATATTCTCTCTGATCCTCTGGAGCAGATGCACTGAACGCATTTCTGATGTGAAAGTTTCACCAAACAATAGTAAACAGACCAGAATGCTGTCCTCACACACAGCTGGACCCGTTTCTGCATCTTCATTTATGACTCCTCAGTTTAGCAGCTCTTTATGCAGCTGGTCACCAATTATCTGGACATCCTGGTTATGTTGCATTTGCACCATTTTCAAACTAAACATTTAAAAATTGATTTTATTTTACTCAAAAAGCTGGAGTTCATCAAAGGAAAATGTTGTATTTTTTTGTTTCCATGTCTGAAGTTCATTGATTAATTTGGAGGTTAAAATATTGAAATGTTTTAATACGAGTTAGATGTTTGAAAGCATATTTAGGCATCTTCCTGCCATTAAAGAGAAAATAAATGAAGACATTTTTCATAACTAAGTAGTTTATGTTATAGTTTTCCTGTAAAGTTATTCCAAACGGTTTCTATAACTTAGTTTCTATAAATTGCTGCTTTAAACATCAACACAGTTTATTGAGTTCAATTCTAAACTACTTTATTAATCTCAGAAGAATAAAATTATTATTATGATGGTAATGAGTGTGTGTGTGTGTGTGTGTGTGTGTGTGTGCGTGCGTGTGTGTGTGTGTTTCAGGCTGTTTGAGGAAGCAGCTACGAAGCTGAACCTGGTCGGTCTGGTCGGCTTCCTGCAGCAGCTCAGAAAAGCTTCTCAGTCTCAGCTCTTCAACTCGGCTACAGAGACCGGAGATTATTCTCTGGCAATGCCGGGTAGGAAACACAACCTGCAAATGTTTCTGTCACTTCAGGGAAAATACTCTCAGCCTGAGGAGTAAAATCATGTGTTGACAGAGAGCCAGGGAAGAAGGTCACCAGCAATGACCTTAGAGACGCAGCTGTTACTGCCATCAGTCAGGGAAGGTCAGAAGGTCATTTCAGATTATTTCTAAGAGGAAAATATTTCAGCTTCCAGTCTGAGTGGTCTGGAGATTCAACCAAGTTCAGAGAAATGACAAAAACCTCCGAGCCCTCCTCCTGAGACTCTACAGGTTTTAATGGACTAAAAGTTCATAAGTCAACAATCAGAAAAAAAACGAACAAGTGTAGAAGGAAAAAGTTTGAAAACATGGAAACATGAGTTAGGTTTGACAAACGGACAAATTTCCTTTGGACAGATGAAACCAAAGATGAGATTACTGTCATTTCTCAAAATAATGTTAATATCCCAGATAATGATCGACGTCTTCAAGCACATCGTCTTGTTGCCGTGGAAACCTTCATGATTTTCTCTGGTTGTGTTCAGGAGTAGCCAAGTCGACGTCGGAGCGCCGCAGCGCTCTGCATCTCTTCCGACTCGGAGAGGCCATGCTGAGGGTCGTCAGGAACAAGAACCGGCCGTTGCTGCACATGATGAGGGCCTGGAGCGTGGTGGCGCCCCACCTGGTGGAGGTAGGGAACTGCAGCAGAGAGGAACTGGAGATGGTCTTCTGAAATATTCTTTCTGCTCTGATTGTCTCGTTTCTCCTCAATCACTTAAAATCTTACCAAGTATTTTTGGTCGAGATTCTACTGCAAATATCTTAGAATACTTGGAAAATAACTTTTCAGTAAGACATAAGAGCTTATTTTAGGTCAGTACTTACTTAATTTTTCTGAAAAACTTATTTCACTTATATAATAAGACATTATTTCACATATGAATGAAATAATCTGCCAGTGGAGCTAAAATGTTTTCATCAACATTAAGGAATTATTGACTTAAAACAAACTCCTATATCTATCTGAAAAGTTACTTATAAGTTAGTTTTGTCTTATTTCAAGTGTTCTAAGATATTAGCACTACAAAAATATTTTCTAAGATTTTGTGTTTCTGTGGTGATTGCTTTACGATTTATTTTGCGTTCTGGGGGATAAACAATGTTTTGTTTCCAGGCTGCTTGTCACAAAGAGCGCCACGTTTCCCAGAAGGCCGTTTCCTTCATCCACGACGTTCTGACCGAGGTTCTGACAAGCTGGGCGGAGCTTCCACACTTCCACTTCAACGAGGCGCTGTTCAGGCCGTTTGAGCACATCATGCAGCTGGAGCTCTGTGACGAGGACGTCCAGGACCAGGTGAGGTCCACTGCTGCACAGCGAAGGTTCCAGTCACATGCTCCAACCCGGTTGTCTCCCCCAGGTGGTGACGTCCATCGGGGAGCTGGTGGAGATGTGTTCCCCTCAGATCCTGTCCGGGTGGAGGCCTCTGTTCAGCGCCCTGAGGACCGTCCACAGCAGCAGGGCGGAGACCAAAGACTACCTGCTGGGAGAATACTCTATGGGTAAACCGGCAGACTGCAGACAGTTATCACAGATAGTTTAACAGTTCAGATAATCTCCTCCTGTTCTGGCCTCCCGCTCCATGCAGGGAAGTCCCAGGCTCCCGTGTTCGACGTCTTCGAAGCTTTCATCAACACAGACAACATCCAGGTGTTCGCCAACGCTGCCACAGACTACATCATGTGTCTGCTGAAGTTCGTCAAAGGCCTGGGTGGGTCTGGGGTTTTTTATCTGTTCAGGATTTATTCCTGATGGAATCAGAATCCTGCGTTTTCCTCTTTCATGTCTTTATTCAGAGAAGCTGGGATTAACATTTCTCAGAACTTTCATTTCATTTTTGACCTTTAGATGTGACTGTTGTATTTGTGCAGCACTTTTTGCTCCTAATTCCAGTTTTCTGTGTGTGTTTGTGTGCAGGAGAGGTGGACTATAAGGAGATCGGCGACTGTGTTCATGTGTCCGGGTTCAGCTCCACTGATCTCTGCGTTCCGGCTCTCGACTACCTGCACAAATGTTCCCAGGTAGGACCTCGCCTGTCGCAGCTCGTCTGCGTCGCAGCAGTTCGTCGCCTCTCATCAGGTTCTGCTGGGTTTCAGCTGCTGGCTAAGATCTACAAGATGCCGTCCAAGCCGGTGTTCCTGGGCGCCCGGCTGGCCAGCCTGCCCATGCGGTCGCAGGAGCGCTCCGTCAGCAGCGAGGACGGAGTCGACTGCGTCCTGCAAGAGTTCGACGACGACACAGGTGAAGAAGACTTCCTGTTCCTCCCAGTTTGTTTCGTGTTTGGGGTCCAGCTGAGGTTTCCTCTGCGCTGCAGGTTTAATCCAGGTGTGGATCTTACTGCTGGAGCAGCTCACCGCCGCCGTGTCCAACTGCCCCCGGCAGCACCAGCCCCCCACCCTGGAGCTGCTGTTCACGCTGCTCAGAGAGGTCACAGCCGTTCCAGGTGACGCTCAGGAACACAGCAGAACATCTCTGGCTTTACTGGGTCTGGTCTACAGGAAACACCTGGAATATTATTAAATATTCATAAGTCTGCATAAAAAACAGACATTTGTTGGGATTTCACAAAACCTGGAAATATCAACTGTTCTGTGGAAATGATGCACACCTTGATGACTCAAATATTGCAGCACATGTGTTCAGTATGGAGCAGATGTTAAGGAGTCCAGCACATGGTGATCATGAGAAAAGAATTGTAAAAATGAGAAAAGGTGCCAGAATAATCCAGTGAGGTAGAGTTAGCTGACTGAATAAGTAACAAATTAAAATCCATATCTTAAACGATGAGGCTTTAAATGCTGTATTGTTCAGGGTTTTATCTCTCTGTCCTCTGCGGTTTAACAAACTAACTGCTGCTCAGGTTCCCTAATCGCTCCACACCACCTCCATCCCTGCAGGTCCAGGCTTCGCCATCTTCGCCGTCATCCAGCTGCTGCTTCCTGTAATGTCGCTGTGGCTGCAGCGTAGCCATGGCGACCACTCATACTGGGATGTGGCGGCGGCGAATTTCAAGCACGCCATCGGCCTGTCGTCTGAGCTGGTGGTGGAACATGTCAACAGCTTCATCCACTCAGGTGAGCTCCTGAATCTCCACCTGTCCTTCCACAGAGCTGATTATCGCTGACTGAGGTTCTGATGTGATCAGGAGGAAATGGAGCATCACTGATGCCTTGTTCCTCCTTCCTCCTCTCCTCCCTGATCGGACCGATGCGTTTACAGTCTGGTTGTTTGTTTCTCTCTGCAGACATCGGCTACGAGTCTCTGATCAACCTGATGCTGAAGGATCTGTTCAAGCTGCTGGTGGCCTGCGTGTCTGAACCTGCAGAGACCATCTCCAGAGTGGGCTGCTCCTGCATCAGGTCGGCACTCAGACCATCGTTTTCTACTGGCTTCATGAGTCACAAGAAAGTTATTTAGCATTTTTAACTGGAAAAAAATAACCCCTCGAGTTCTCAACTTCTTGATTTTGACCTGAAATGGGACACGAGTTGGACACCAACTGGTCTAAAGATTTTATCATGAACAGTTGCAGCAAATATTTTGTTCTCTGTCCACTGAGCCCAATTATATATATGTTTTTTTTTTTACAGAAATATTAAACTAATTATTTTTTATATCTTCAGAGACATGATATGAAGGTGAATTTATTAATATTAATATTTAAGAAAACTGTCCTCCAGTACAAAGATGGTTGTGTAACATGTAAAACCAGTGTGGGAACCATGGGAACCAGTCATATAGACGTGATGTTCTGTCTTGACTCTTAACTGCTTTGCTTCGTGTGTGTGTGTGTGTGTGCGCGTGTGTGTGTGTGTGTGTGTGTGTGTGTGTGAAGGTACGTGTTGGTGACTGTGGGTCCGGTGTTCACAGAGGAGATGTGGAGGTTGGCCTGCTGCGCTCTGCAGGATGCTTTCTCTGCAACGTTAGAGCCTGTGAAGGTACATACATACACACACACACACACACACACACACACACACACACACACACACACACCTGCACACACACACCTGCACACACACACATCAGCTGATACAGATAACAAGGCTGCATGAACTCAGAACTGTATAAGAACAGATTTAACTTACCCAAGACATCTGAAACATTGTTTGATTTTTTGGTTCATTTTAATGGATTAAAGTCAGAAACCAAAACATTCAGCCTTAAGTAAAAATAAAGCTTCAACAGGCTGAACAAAAGGAGGCATAATGACTTTTTTAGAACATGTTACTGTGAATATTATAGTAATGAAGGTCAGTATCAGCCTATCTGTCCAGACAAATGAGAATATGAAGAATATTCTCATTTGTCCCGTCATGCAGCTTTTTGAGACGTGAGAGTACCCAGAGAGGAATCCCACATGCACAGGGAGAACCTGCAGAGCAGCGCCTGCTCCCCTACAGGCTGCTTAGTGCATGCATTACTAAACGTTTTGGGTTTATTTCATGCCCACAACATCAATATAAATGAATTATGTATATATATTTTATTTAATTGACCTCCATGTGTTTCAACCTGTTGTTTTTTCACAGCATTTTGTCTCACATCTTACTGCTGCCCGTAAAAATTAAACTTTGTTTTTATCTCAGATTTGAACTGAAATGAAAGGTGCTTTGATTTCCATTGACATGCTGGAAAGGCTTCATCTGACCCAGAACTAAAACATCAGATGGTACCGAGCCCTCGGGCCTGTTTCATTTGATTAAACCCCAGCAGGCTGGGCTTTATGAGGACTTTGTGTTAATTTGTTGATGACGGCACCTGCTGTGTGTCTGGGTTTACTGAGAACATCCTCAGTGAGTCGAACCCCTGCTGATCCACTTCATTCCTGGCTCCGGTTAACAGAGGGGACTTCAACGGGAATCTGACTCTGGAATATTCCTGCCTGACTGCAGCTAAGCAGCTTTACCGATTAAACCTCCAGTGTGTGTGTGTGTGTGTGTGTGTGTGTGTGTGTGTGTGTGTGTGTGTGTGTGTGTGTGTGTGTGTGCGCACGTGTGTGCGTGTGTGTGTGCGTGTGTGTGCGTGTGTGTGTGCGTGTGTGTGCGTGTGTGTGTGGTTCAGAAAGAGAGATGATGACATCTATTGATCCTGCTGTCACTGACTTTTTTTTCCTGTATTGTAATTTGTATTGGAACAAAGATCTAAATAATGACCAGCAGCTCCTTGTGTCACATCAAAACTAAAAATACAAAAACATCATTTTGCTGCTTTTTCAAAATTATTCTCTACTTTGCAACTCCATCTCATAAAATCCCAACAAAAGTTTGTGCCTGTTATACCACAAAGTGTTTTGTAAGGCACAATAATTGGGTTGGAAGGTTTATTTTGTTTAGTATTTTTATTGATTGATGTGTCCTTTATTATTTAAGCCAAGTCTCTGCCTCTCTTTGTGCAGGACGCTTGTTGTGTTATTATCGTGTTTTATCTCTCAGTCTTTTGTCTTTTTATTGTCTTTGGCTGTAAAACCAATCAGCTTCTGAGGTTTTGCGAAGAAAAGGGAGTTATGAGTGGCTCACCTGTTTGTGTCTTATTAGTAGAAAATTACAAAACAAACAGCTGAAGTTAATAAAAGTCAGGACGGTTGATGTGTAATGTGTGAGGTTGGATATGACAGGCTGTTCATGAGTCGTCCTCTGCTTCACTCGCAGCTTAAATCTGTAACAAGTGGCTCATGCTTCAGACATCTGATCATGTGACCTCTGACAAGCTTTCTGGAAAAGCTGCTTTTGTTTGTGACACATTCAGGTCACGCCTGATCCAGAGTAAACACAATATCTACAACCCAGAGAGAGGATTACTAGAGCTGATCAGAAAAGTATGTACCAGGATGGGAACATTCTGGAGTTCCTCAGGGTGTGCCTGTTGGAACCGCTAACAATGCAACCAGACTCCACATAGATGGACAAACATCCTCCAACCATTTTAAGTTAGGGCCTTTTACTTTGTGGTCAGTCATGTTGAAGTAGCTAAAATTAAAGGTGAAGCTCTTAATTTAATAGTCAATCTAAGAGTGCATTCACACCAGCCCAGTTTAGTCCGGTTTAATCCATTTGTCTAGAAAGTCTGATTCATTTTGCGATGTGTAATCTGACTCTGAAGTGGGCCACAATAGTGAACTCTGGTCTGAATACAAACAGTTTGGTTGAAGTGAACTGTGGTTTGGTTCAAATGCTTATGTGAACACCAAGCGGACTAGAGACGGTTCCAAAAGCAGGAAACTGACTAGAGCGCAGGGCATTCTGGGTAAATACAACCAAAACAAATGTGTGTATCTAGTGCCAACAGGAAGTTTCAAAGACAAAAGAGAAATCTTCCAACCACTAAAAACTGACTCCACTCTGTTGTGTTTACAATTATACAATTAAGACGTTATTCTCAGTGTCTTTTTCAGCGATTGTTGTCTTGTTTCCTTCCTTGCATCCTGTCACACATGGATTGACTCTAGTTTGATGAGAGCAGCTGAAGTTCTGCTTGCCACCAGAACGTATAGAAAACTCATCACATCAGCTGATTTCTGCTTTGTCTTTATCTGTAGAACCTGCTGGCGTGTTTTCATAGCGGCTCTGACAGTTTCTCTGGAGACGCCTGTGAGGTGAAGGTGGCGGCTCCGTCTCACTCGCCGTCAGCTGAGGCCGAGTACTGGAGGATCAAAGCTATGGCTCAGCAGGTCGGTTAACACATCCTAAAACTAAAAGCTTCAGAGCTGAAACATTAACTTTTTACACAAGTTATTTCCATTAAATGAATTAAAAAGATGAGTGTGGCATGTAAGACTGTAGTAGAGCAGAGAATGATCCAGAAACGTTTGAGTCATGTCCTCTCTGTGTCTCAGGTCTTCATGTTGGACACTCAGTGCTCTCCAAAGACGCCCAACAACAAGGACGGCTTTGAGCATGCTCAGTCCTGTGTGCTGATCATCGAGCTGCCAGCTGACCAGCAGTCCAACGGGCATGCTCAGAAGAGGTGGACCCGGCCTCACTCACTGACGCATGTTTTCATTCTCTAACCCCAAATCAAATCTCTGCTGGTTCTCACTGACATTCTGTCCAGTGGCTCATTGCTTCTGGTTTTCTGTTGTTAAACCCAAATCAGTGTCTCCTCCAGGGTGTGAAGCTGAGATTATTCTCTCCATGTCCGTCTCATGAACTCTCTCTGTTCTCTTTCTGCTGCTGCGCTGCAGGAAAATTGGGTAAGGCAGTTTTCTGACATCACTGTCAGATTTATTAGAGAGACAGATGCTCACATGCAGCAGTCATCTGTAGCGTGTTCATAATCACACTGCATCATTCACTGTCAGATGTGCACAACATGCAGAAAATGAACAGACTGTAACAGATTAAACGTTCCTGTCTGTGTCCCAGGGTGACAGGATGAGTCTCATCTCTGACCTGATGCTGATGATTAAAAACCTTTAACTCTGATCCGGGTTCACATCAGGTTTTAAATCAATCTATAACTTATTGTTTTCAACCAAAACAATTCTTACGCTGTCATCTACTGTTTTTAGAACTTATATAAAATTGTACCTGCTGCTTCTCTGAAATCTTCTACAAGTTCAATATAATTAGGATAAAGTGTTGTGTAACTCTGTTCATCATTTTTTTCAAAGCTTTTACCTCATTATGTTTCTAATAAACGTAATAAATAACAGTGGGATTATGTTTATTTCACATCTAAAATCCTGTTTTAGTTGATTTTCCTGTTATTTCTGCAGAAAGTTGAGACAAAGATTTAATTTTTTTTGTTAAAACTGACTAAACATGATTTTTCTTTCCCTCCTCCAGGATCCCGTTCCGGACCATCGTGGTGAGCCTGCTTTCCCATCAGGTCCTGCTCCAGAACCTCTATGACATCCTGCTGGAGGAGTTCGTCAAGCAGCCTGAAGGCAACGAGAGGGTGACCCCTGTGACCTCTGACCCCAGCAGGCCCACCGCCGGCTTCCTGCGCTACATCTCCATGACAAATTTAGCCATCATCCTGGACCTGCTGCTGGACTCTTACAGGTTGCTGCTGTGTTTAGCATAAACTGGGACAGCCTGGTTGTACTGGTGCAGGCCGGTTCTGACCGGTGCGTTGGTGTCGTCTCTGCAGGACGGCTCGGGACTTTGACACCCGGCCGGGTCTGAAGTACCTGCTGATGAAGGTGTCGGGTGTTTGTGGAGCAGCAAACCTTTACCGTCAGTCGGCGATGAGCTTCAACCTGTACTTCCAGGCGCTGCTGTGCGCCACGTTGAGCCAGGCTGAGAGCATGACCGCTCAGCAGGTGGGAACCAATCAGAGTCACAGTAATCCCTGCTGATGCTCTAAATGACCACATTTTGAAATTGACAGTGGGTCACATCGTATTTTACAGTATTCTGATGTTTAGCAGCAAACAAAAGGATTATATGAATTGATGTCATTTGTTACATGTTATAATCTGAAAACCTTAGTGGCCACAAGTCACACATTGATGACCATCAGTTTCCACCTAAAACATTTACTAATAAATATTTTGAACATTTTCTCCTAATTAAACGTTTATGTTCAGGTGAAGAGGATTCTGCATGAGGAAGAGGAAGGCAGCTCTGACTCCTCCCACCCTGGCTCCGCCTCCTCAGAGGATGAAGATATCTTTGAAGAAACAGCACAGGTGATAAAAACATGGAGCCTGATTGGTGGAGCTGTTTGTGTTTCATTTGGTTACTATGAAGTTTAAAGTGTCTCTGAATCTGTCCATCTCATATTTTATATTCTCAGAAAAAAATAATAGCTAAAAATCTTTTCCGAACAAATTTATATTATCCTAACTGACCTAAAACAGAAAGAAAATCATTTTTCTTTTTTCATTCAGTCGTTTAGATCTCAGGTTTCAGTTGCTTGCTGTGAGTCAGGTCATTGAGTCGGTTTCCTCTGGCAGGTGAGCCCCCCTCGCGGCCGTGAGAAGCGCCATCAGTGGCAGGCTCCTGCCCCGTCGCTCAGCGTCCAGCCTCTAGGGGGCGCCGACTGGGCCTGGCTGGTCAAGCGTCTCTACAAAGTGTGCATGGATCTGTGCAACAGCTACATCCAGATGCACCGGGACCTGGAGAGCACGCTGGATGAGACGCCGCTGCTGAGAGGAGGCGGAGGGTCAGGAGGAGATCACGTTTTCTTCCTGCCTCTCTTCCATTCAGAGACTTCCACGCCGACGTCAGCCGGCGGCTTCTCCGCCAGGGGGACGCCCTCAGAGGAGGGAGGCATCAGGGGTCAGGGAGTAGATCTGAGTGCAGCTTCACCTGGAGAAACACCAACACCCAGCCCCAGATTCAGGTCTGACATCTCTCCTCTTACTGCCTTAATGAGGAAGATATTTGAACTTCCAGCTACAGTATGTCACTTCTATAAAAAATCCATTTTCTACATATTTGTTAAAACTGATAATATGTTGCATTGCATGAGACAAAATCTAGGGTGACCAGATTTAGGTTTCTGAAAAGGAGGACACTTTTTTTGGGGGGGGGGGAAGGAGTTTGCCATACAAAGAAACCTGGAATGGAGTAGTGGAACGGAGTGGCAATGTAATCACAATGCACTGTAAGCTATGTAATGTGTTTTGAGGCAGTTGACCAAAATCCCGGACGATTTTTAAATTCCCCCCGGACATTTTTTTAGGTCTGAAAAGTAGGACATGTCCGGGAAAAAGAGGACGTCTGGTCACCCTACAAAATCTATGAAAAATCCCTCCTCCCAGTTCTACTGCAGCAATCTAGTTAAAACAATCAGTCAGATCCAGAAGTGTCTTAGCGCTGTCAATTACTCATGTGTACACGCTGCTCAATGTGCTAATAACAGAGAAACAACTTATTGTTACAGAAAAAAATATCTATCTACTGTCACCTGTGGCTATGCTAACTAGCCTTAGCATTCATGGCAGCTTCAGATGCAGTGAACCAGCTGTAGCGCAGCAGAAAGTGTGAGTGGTGTCTACACTATCATGACTGACAGCACTAAGACCCTCCTGCTGGCTCTGATTGGTTGTTTCTGACTGAGTGGTGAATTTTCTAATTTTGTGTGAAGACAGAGGAACTCGACTTTTTCACAGATTATCTGTCTCATAACAAACTGCTACGACACAGTGACATTTTTAACAAAAATGTAAAAAAAACTATTTTTATAAAGTCTACATTCTGTAACTAAATGTCTTCACCTTCATTCATCTTCTCAGCTTTTCTATTTCTTCCAGCTTCACAGGCAGTCTGCCGCACCACTTCCAGACCGGAGCAGAAAAGAGAGACTCCTGCATCACAGGGAGCTCGGTAGGAGGAGTTCCCAGCAGCGCCGCGCCCGGAAGGAGGAAGGAATGGTGGGAAAACGCCGGTAACAAACTGTACACCATCGCTACGGACAAAACCATCAACAAGCTGATGATGGAGTACAAACGCAGGAAGCAGCCGGTGCAGCAGCAGCAGCCGGTGCAGCAGAACCACATCAACCTGTTCATGAAGGAGCAGGGCCGCGTGGCGCCAGGGGGAGCGGTGGGAGGAGACAGGAGGGGCCCCGTGGAGCTGCAGAGGCCCCAGCAGCTGGTAGACCAGCAGGGGCCCCCGCTCAGGCACTCGGTCAGCGCGGGGCCCGAAGTGCTGAGGCAGGAGAAGAGGCCTCGGTCAGGATCCACCATCAGCTCACACAGCATCTCCATGAGGGACTCCGAGGCCCAGATACAGGTGAGGGAGGAGAGACGTAGTTTACAGCTAAGAAACAAACTCTGATTCACTCTCATTACTTTTCTTTAAAACTGAAACTGAAGGTTTCAGATCGCCCTCAGAGTTTATATGTCACACACTGTTGGTAGTTCTTTTTACCAACAGTGAAATCCTCCAAAATCTGAAATCTGACGCCACTCCAATTTTGTTTACAATTTTTGAAGAAGGAAGTTATGCTCGGTGTCATCTTTTTAAAAGTTTCCGTGTCGTTTCCTTCAGTAGTTCTTGGTGCAGCGCCCCCACAGGCGAGGAGGGGAACAGGTTGCTCAAAAGGTTCTGTTGGTTGGACTCAGAGCAGAGTGGAAGAGAACCACAGCAGCTGGAGATGGAACAAATGTTGCAACAAGTTGATGCCCCGTCCAGCTTGCTCCAGTTCTGACCTTTGACCCGTCTCTCTCTGCAGGCGTGGACCAACATGGTTCTGACTCTCCTGAACCAGGTCCTCCTCCTGTCGGACTCCACCTTCCTGGCGCTCCAGCCGGCGCTCTACCCGTGCCTCAGCCAGCTCTCCTGCCACGTCACCGACGCGCGGGTCCGGCAGGCGCTGCGCGAGTGGCTCGGCCGGGTCGGCAGACTGTATGACATCATCATGTGACATCACAGGGGTCGATGAGGTGTGGCTGAGTGAAGGACACATGGCGAGGACGTTGAGAGAAAGAAATGACCCTTTAACAGAGAGACGACTCAGTCAGCTGGACGGAGGAACTGCTGATTAAATTAATAAAGTTTGTAAAGAGTTGTTTGTACGATGAAGAGCATTTAAATATAAATGTGCCATTTTTGCTCTGGTTCCTTGTTAAAGTCTGATTTTCTGAATGGCTTTTATTTCATAATATTCAGAGCTCTTCTGTTTTTGCTGGTACATGTTCATTGTCATCTTGATACGTCTGTGTTGTGTTGCTGATCCGTCTCTTCATATTTATTGTCATATTGTGATGCTTCTTGTGCATCGCGGCATTCCTCTGAGACTTTTCCCACCTTTTATTACGTATTTTGTAGATTTCTCAAAGTTCCAGCAGTTAACAGAAATGTGCATTCATGTTTCTGCTGCTGAAACAGAGAAAACGGCTTATTTGCTTTAAAACGAAAATGATAAAATAAAATAAAAATCCACAGGGTGCCTTTGGGGGAGGATTTAATAAGCTGTTGCTTATCATCATTTCTGTTTTTAGTCAAATACCAGGAAGTTTGAAGGATCTGAGAGTCTGACAGAGTTTCCATTTTAACTAAGATCCAGCTTCAGTCTTTGGACCACAAACATTTCATTTCAGAATCAAACAGGCGACTTATTGTGGATTTAATCCGATTGTATTTGATTTTCTAGCTTCAGCTCTTTGTGTTTCTCTGTAATGCTGAATGTCTCTGGAACACTGAGGTATTTATTTAAACCAAATACAACATGCAGAATATGGATTTATGGCCTCCTCTTGAATTCTGCAATGTTTTTATGCTTCTTCTCTCACTGTGAAAATCATTTTGTTTGAAATTTGACATGTGAGAAATGTGGAGCTGGTTATGATGTTACTGCTCTCAATGTTTGTTCCTGATCTGTCTGCAGCTGAATCTCTGAGGGCTGAAACCGAAAGCTGCAAGTTAACAAAATCTCCTGAAACCTGTTCAGCATCTTCTGTTACTGATTGAATGTCTTCATTTAAAATACAACCAGATACAGATGAATGCTCCAAGCAGACTCTTGTCTTCTTTATAAAAGAGTGAAATGTGGGGCCAAAACATAGATGATTGTTGAAAATAATGCTCTGAAGTTTGAATCTAAAGTTAAAAGTTTAAATAGTTTGTGTCCAGGATGTGTGGGATGTGACCATATGAAGACGGCTCTGTCCCAGTAAAGATCAGGCAGTTTTTAACTCACTTTGATCATCGATGGGAAGGTCTTAGTGTGTTGTCATGGTAACGTGTTGATGTTGGATCATGAGAAGTGTTAGAAAGTTGGAAACTCACTGGTCACACCATACGACCTCTTAATGTCCACAGCTCTCCAGCTCCTGTAATGTTCTGTTTTTTGCACATTGTGTCCAGCTGATGTTTTATCAGCCAAAACGATTGCGCCATAAAAAGAGCTCAAACAAACAAGAATAGTCGACATGCCAATAAATGGTGTGAATTGTGACTCCTTTAGTATATTATGGACTCTCATAGTTTCCACAATGACAAATTACACCAAAATATGAGGCTCTAACATCATTGTTAGTGTTGAGAAGGAAGACAGTCAATCAGAGGCTCATAGGTTCATCTGGTTTATAACACAACAATCACAGCTCAACTCATACAAAATAAGTTACATTTTTTTGTTCTTGCCTGCATGCTTCCTTCTAATGGCATTTTCTTGCATTTGTATCTTTGAAATTAGGTTTTGTAAGTTTGCCCTGACCCCACCACGTTGAGACGGCTGGTTTTAATCCAGGGTGAACAGGTCTTAGTAGAGCTGTTGTTCCAGAGACAATCAGCCTCTGCTCATCCTTTTACCGTCTGCTCTCCACACAACACACTATGGCCTCATTTTTTGATTTGGATCCAAGTGTTCCCACAAGCTGCATGGAATAGTTTCACAAGATAAGTCTACAGAGAAAACCACTCTAAGCTGGAGCTGCACTGACCTCCATTAACACCAAAGTCCACTTTAGGATAGATTATGACAGAGGCGTGTTGCACTGATGCGAGCGCCACTCACTTGGATCATATTGAGGACAGGAAGGCCAGTCGGTTTCTGATTCTCTTAAGGAGATTTACTCTTTTCACCCACTTCATCAGTTTGTCTCATTCATTCCTAAGTACTTTCTCATTCTTCATTACTGCTTCATTCTCTCCATTTGTTCCAGTTTTCTCTGACTGATAAAATGACTCAAACCCGACCGATTGGTGTCAAGTCAGTTCTTATTGGACTGTTTATCCAAACAATCCATCTTCAACTGTTTATTTCAGAATCAGTTTCTAATTTGGATTCCTTTTATTTCAAAAACTAAACCTGATTTTGAATGTAGGAAACAATGTGTGGTTCTCTTACAATAAAATTTCCAGAAGATGTTCATCCTACCCGGTAAAACTCCAGTTAGCATTTAGACGCCTTGTTGAGTCCGACAGACACCAAGAATCTTTGACTCCTTCTGATGTTTTGCAACTAAAATCAAATCAAGTGTTTGGAGAAATAACTGCAGGATGGAGAACATTTCAGACACCTTACAGGTATTTGGTGTTTGTCCAAAAACTACAGTTAGACTTAACATGGTCTCTGAACATATAAAACATAATGGTTATGCTGATGTTAATAAATTAGAGACTTATAAATGTTTTGTTCAGCATCTGAGTGAAAGTGATCACAAAGTGTTTGGATGCATAAAATGTGGAGAGTTAGTAATGCAAAAATTGTTTTGCATCACCAAAAGCTATGAAACCATCTAACTGAGCTGTAAGGATGAAAAGTCCATCTGTCTGTTTCTGCAAAGCAGTGATTACAGACTGAACAAAGACAGTCAGCAGGATGTTTTTGTGGCTCTGTCTCTGTCTCATTCTGTCCCCTCCCAGTGTCCCTGACCTGTCCTAATTCCAGCTGTCTGAGGTTGAGCAGCAAGTGGACAGATGTTGTCAGCCATCAGTGTGATCAGCAGTGAACAGGCAGGATTTAGTTGGTGTTAAGTCCATGACTAAAAAAAGCTGTTGACTAATGTGTGTGTCATGCAAACATTCATCACAAACTGATTTTCCTTCCTTCTGCTTCACTCTGATTTTTATTTTTTTTTAAATATTTGTTTGTGCTCTTCAGAGGTATTCCCACTTTTAGTCCCTTCTGTCTGGATTTCACACATTTAACCTAAAGCTTTGGCTGAAAGTTTCAGACCTTGTGATTGTCCCACACTGAAGATCTTCGGTCCATTTTATTTGGACTTATCTTAACTCATCCTGTAATAAACAGAAAAATCATCAATAGTTTGGTGACTTCAGTGACAGATTAGCGGGGAACTGAAAAAGCAAAGTCTGACCTCGTCTGCTTTCACTGAATGGAGATCAGACTTTAGTTGTGTTGCTGGGCAGATGCAGCAACTGTTTGATGATTGGTTGTGTTGTTGATAGATGACAGTTCTGATTACAGGAAGGAAAGCTGTTTGTCTGGTAATCGAGGAGTGGAGCAGTTAAAGCAGCTTTGGTGCAGCTGACCTGGTGTTTGACACGACCAGAGAAAGTATTTATGTGACCCAGACATGTGGCACAGTTTCTGAAGTGGACGGTTCCGGTGCAGAGGGGTCAGAAACATGCTGAACCAACCAAACTGGTACTTTGAGTCTTTCTAATCTACACCATGTTGTAATATTTTAATCTCATCCAATAAGGAAAGAAAAACTTTATTTCTGTATTTCTACAAATCTACAATTGAAAGAATAAAGCTTCATGAAGTGCAGAAAGTAGTAAGAGATTTTTTGTCTTGTTCTGTATTTGAAATATTAGGATAATAATTACAATTTTTTATTCAAAGATTTCAGCAAGATTCTTTAAACTCCCCTCAGTGTCTTATGTGAATGATGCCTTGAATAATCACATCCACTCCTCCTTTTGAGATCAGGTCACATCATTTCTTTCTCCGGCGACACTCCCATCTCCTCCAGGATGATTCCAAACTGTTCCTGGTCCTGGGATCAGGAACAGTCCCAGGACCAGGGATTCCTTAACTGAGTCCTTCTCAGCTCTGGAGCCTCCTTTCCTTTGACTGTATCTGAAGACAGGGGACCAGGAGTCTCCAGATGTTGCTCACCTCATCTCCGAGGCAGTCTGACCACCGTTTTAACGAGGTTCAGCTCTGCTGAAAGGATCTTATTCATGATCACTGGAACTCAGACAGATCAGGACAGAGAACATGGATGGAGCTGAAAACTAAAGCTGCGTCACCATTCACAACATCTCTTTACAGAAAGACGTTATCAAACAGTCCATCAAGTTCAGTTCATTACTCAAAGTAGTTTAACAAGTTTTCTATCTTAGGATTTGGTCTCAAACAGCAGTCCTTAAGGGCCTGCAGCCTTTAGATGTCTTTCTGCTTCAGCACACTGGAGTCCAATATCAGCTCATTAGCAGAGCTCTGCAGAGCGTGACTGCATGCTAGTGAGACAGTTTTATGATTCAGGTCAAGTGTTTAGGATATGGGACACATCTAAAAGTTGTAGGACTCTGACCCTGATCTAAGGAAACCCAGCAGATTGATTGAGTCATTGATTTGCAGCATTCACTGCTGGACACAGCGACAGTAGACAAACACCAGCGTCGTGTCCTTGACTTTGCAGCAGTTCCTCATACCAAGCATGCATGTAACGACAGTGGAGAGGAAAAACTCCCCTTTAACTGGAAGAAACCTCCAGCAGAACCAAAACCATCCAGTTTTCAGCTCAAGAAATTTGAACAAACTGCTTTTAACAAAGATCTTAAAAAATCCAGATTAAAACTGTTTGTTGTGATTCAAATCTGCCTCATTCTCTGAGTTTGGAGCCTTTCTATAACAGGACTGGATTATTTCTGAACTTTCTGCAATTCAAAACATCAGATTTTTGTTTAAAGTAGATCATTTGCATTGATTGATTAGGATTGATGATTGAATCATGAGTCCAGCCGTGTTGTTGTTCTGATAATCTGCCCATCAGAACCAGTGACGTCTGTTCCTCTCCTCTACTGGATGCTCTCTCTCTGTCTGCTGCCCTCATTTCTCCCCTCCCACTCATCACTTTTTATTTCAGCCTGATCACTTCGGCGCCGCTCTCAGTGAAACCCTCACAGCTGTGAGCAGACACCTTCTCCGCTGCGTCTCTTTGCTCCACCTTTACTTTCTGTCTGCTTGTGGCCGCTGTGGCCTCTGGTTTCAGCAGGACTTTGGATCCTCCTCCAGCCCACCATGCGTTCTCTGCTGGAGAGCAGCTGGATGAGGTTTGGACCTGCAGGTCGGGACTCTCTGGACTGGTCCACTGTCCCATCACCGCTGCCGTCCACCGACAGACAGGCTACGGTGAGTCCATGCAGTCAGAGCGATGCACTCTGAATGAACCACAACTAAGCATGTAAGATTTTATTTTCAGATGAGCTTTCCAGGTTGAATTAGGAAAGAAAAATTCTCCAATTTAAATCCAAAGATTAAAACCTTTTACTTCTGCAGTTTTCCTGTAGAGCAGTTTGTGTTACTTCTTAAAAATGTTGCTCATCTGAACAATGTTCTTTTTTTTCTGTTTGGTTCTGGTTTCAGAAAATTAAAGCAGCAGAATGAGCAGACACACTTAATTTAAAAATAAATATATCATAGTCAAATTTACACATAAAATATCTCCTATTTTAAATTTAACAGTTAATCAGGCTGGTTATTGGACTACAACTCCGGGACATTTAAACAAATTTGTTTTTACATATAAATATCTGTGGCAGCTAAAGTTTATCCTAAACATTATATATTTAAATCAAACTTTATTCAAGTAAAGGCTTCTCTTTCTTAGTTTGTAAAAATCATTTTATAATTAAAATATTTTTTAAACCTTATTTTACACAAATATTCATACCATGTTTGACAGTTTTACTCAACATCAAGACAAGGATTTCTTTTTCTTTTTCTACCAGCCAGAACACCATCAACATTTAAATCAATTAGGAAATCAGAAAGAAGAACAGCTGTTCTTCTTGTAATCCTCACAGTTTACATGTGCAGATTAATATTTTTAAAGAGCACAAAGTAAATCTTTGATTTATAGCGCCCTCTAGTGGCCAGATGTTGTTTCTCTGTTTATTAGACAGACAGATGAATGCATGTATGGATGGACATGTGTGTATTTATGTGTGTGTGTGTATGATGTGATTATTTTCTGGTCCTAACTGTGCCTGGCTCTTAGGGTCAAGGTTCAGGTGAAGCCATCATCAGCACCAGATCCATCACCTACATCGCCATAGGAACGGCTTCCTTCATCGTCCTTTTTGTGAGCATCCTTGGCTTTCTGATCTGTCGGCGCCGGCGGGGCTTCCGTCTGGATGGGAAGCTGGATTTGTCCAACGTGATCGCCCTGGAAGATCTGCAGGACCCGGAGAGGAACTGTGAGCTGCTGTCCTCCCTGCGCCGCAGCAGGGGCCAGTTTCCCAGCAGCAGCTCTGAACAGGATGTGTCAGATGGGGTGTTCCTCATGGTCTACCTGCCCTCGCCCTATGAGCAGACCCTCACCAGGATCGCCAGGGCGGCCAGCACAAGCAGCTCCAAGGACGTGGAGCTGCTGCCATCCAGTCCTGGACCAGAGACAGGAGAGGCAGAGAGAGAAGGGATGGGAATGAATGATGAAGTCCTGAAGGCAGAAAACATGACTGAATAAATGTGAAACAAGAAAGAGGACAGAATTCAACAATAAAAGACATTCATTACACAAATGATTTCTTCTCTCTAATTCCTCTTGGTGAGCCAGATTTCTTCAGAAAGGTCACATGGTAGAAGAAGAGATCACTGCTCCTGTGCATTTAACGTAGTTTGGCTGACCAGGATTCAGAACATCGATTCATTTGCTGTTGAAAGGGACACTGCCACGGTTTCCCTTTAGATGACAATTTAAAATCACACAAACACAGAACCATGAACTAGAACTTCCTCCCTATGAAGCCGACCTGAACCCAGGAGATATTTACAGGTTAAAATGCTGAAACATCCTTCGTTCAAAAACACCAGCAGAAAAATCCCTGCTTATTTTACATGAAGGTTTGTAAAAATGTAAATCTGCACAAAAGAGATTCTATTTTTTACATTTCTTGTATATCTGTTTTATTAGCTGTAGCACGGTTGTGGTTTTTTTTACCTTTGAACTTTCCTGCTCTTGTATTTGAACAGAACCAGCTGGATTGGATGTTACAGATGAAGGTGATTATTTGTACCCTGTCTTTAAAGACTAATAATAAAGTAAGCTTAAAGCATGTGGTGGTATCTCACTTTATTCAGCTAAACTTTCATGACATTGAAATGAAATAAGGACACAAAAAAAAACTGCTACTGTAAAACAAAAATGACATTTAATGATTAAAATAGAGACAAGTGGAAATGGACCTTCCTGGAGCAGAAACATTCAGAGCTGAACAAAGGAAAACGATGGAGACATTTGAGTCTTGTTTTGATGATGCAGGCGATGATGTCCAAAAAGGTCAACATTAGGCTCAGAAAGGAGGAGATCTTATAGCAGCACTTTGATCAACTTTCATAGTTTCTAAATAGGCCAGAAAAGATAATGTGTTATAGTGTAACTAAAATGAGACAAAATAATTGGGAAGATAAAACCATCATTTTGGGAATAGCTGATCTGAAAAAGTTGACTTTTTCTTCATCTGAAAATAATCTGCAGCTCTGTCAGTGACCATGTTTCCTTCAACAATTCATTATACACATTTTGAAGTAAAAGTTGATGGAAATGGCAAAATTCGAAGTAGCTTCCTTAATTTTTCATACATGTTTTCATGCTTCCTCAAGGTGTTTTTTCTCTTTTCTGAAAAATTTTACTAAAGACATTTTCTAAATAAGTTGTGATGTGAAAATTTGCAACCTTTGCATTCTGTCCAAACCATTGAAATGTGACTAATTAGCATTTTCTTGTATTTTTTTTGGCATTTTAAAAGTTCACTCAAACTTCTCATGGAAATTAAATAAAAACCTAACTGACTCCACTCTTCTTTTTCCAAAATAAATTGTAGGTAGCACTTTAAAATTGCTACATCTTTCTTAGCCTTATTTAACCATTAATAAACAGTTAACCTTGAAAACATCATAAAGGACAATTCATACTAAATTAACACATTTATTAATACTTTAATAAAGCACAAATAGTCTTGACTTTAGATTACAAAAAGATTTAACAACAAACAACCTTAATTATGTCTATGCATGATGGCTATGTGGCCATTTCAAACGTTGTTATGCATGAATAAACATTGACTATGTTGGTTTTGGGTAAATTTCTTCACCAGTGTGTCATGGAGATTATTAAGGGGAAAAAATCCTCAATTTCCTTCACACTGAGAGGAAAATGCATACATCAGCAATTTTCTCTTTATCTGGAAATTATTTAGTGGTAGAATCTGGGTTATTGTGACTTTTAACTGTTTGGTTGGATTAGGCTTAAAACATTCAAATCCTCCATTTTCTATAATACAGCAGTGTGACCTCTTTCCAGGTTCTTGTAAACTCACATGTAGGATTTCTCTCTTGGATTGTTCAAGTGGTTTTTATGTCCCTCTGAGGTTTTTTGCATAATCCTGATATAAACCAAATGTGATGATATAACTGAAAAATGCATAAAATCAAATCTGGACCCACACTTTATGATACTTAACTATGGATCCGCAGGTTCTAGTTTGCTTTACATGGAATAAAGAGCTTAATGTTTTCTCTTTTAATTTGTTCTTAAAATATGTATCAGTTAATCTGTAGCACAAAGAAGTTTAGGTTTAACTTCTGTTAAGCGCTTCTTGCTCAGTATGTTTATATGTGTGTAAACACTTGTGATTGTGTATATTTATGGGATATGTACATGAACTTGTTTGTTTAAAGACTTTTTGAGTTGTATAAATTCATAAGTAAAGCAGGAATCATGAAAATATTAATGTTAAGAATGACAGGAAGGAGAATGAGAATGATTAAATAAGTTTTATTCACACCCAGTTTTTTTCCCCCCGTAATAAATGAAATCACCTTTTAAAAGCAGTTTTGTCATTTACTTTCTATTTATGTCTGTCATAAAAATATTAGTTTGATGATTTGGAACATTTAAGTTAGACAAAAAATCTAGAGAAGAAGAAATCTGGACTGAAGTTAGTTTTTATAGCACTGCACATATATTCATGATGCCATATACATAAGAACAGAGAAATGCAAGCATCAGAAGTCGACATCTTACAATAAAACACAAGTAGGATCACAGATCAGTTTTAACAATACAGAACAAGTCAAGTCCAAGACGGGAGTAAAAGAGAACTGTTGTTTATGTAAAATGTAGTTTACAGATATATAATTCTGACCCCTATTACAAAAGTAAATATAATTTTAAGCATAATCATAAGTTGTCAAGTTCTTCATTTATCAGTCTACATATAGGTGTATCACTTCCTCAAAACCTAAATATGTCACAACCGCAGTAACTTGATTTGAAAAGAAATGAACAATTTGTATGTCAACCATCAAGTATGATATGGAAGGCAAGAAATTAATACTCAACACAGGAACACTGAGGAACCCGGTAGGACTGTAAATCCAGGAAACAAGGTATCAGTGAATGTGGTGTTGAAGGTGTGGATGTGGATTAGAGAGTCGGAGGAAACTCTGTAAAAGGACAGACTGCCAGCAGGGCAGTCCACATACACTGCTACTCTGTTAGAAACAGTGGAGAAAGAGGATGATGAAAGGAGTTTCCTGTTCTTATAATGACTGACAGTGTAACCGTCATCAGAGCAGCTCAGACTCCAGGAATCATCACTCTTTCCACACACAGAGTCATTGGTAAGTCCTCTCCTTTGGATTCTTCTATAAGTTACTGATATCTCTATTTTTCCTTTCCACTCAACCTCCCAATAACAACGATCATTGATGGCATTTCCACACAGCAGCTGAGGAATATTTCTTCTGTCTAGATCATCAGTATCTGAGTGAACCTTCTGCATATCTGTCACCTTCCTGCCGTTGTTTGACAGTTGGAAGTTTTGGTTTATTGTGTCTCGGTCAAATGTCAGCTGACATGAATCTGATGGAGAGACAAAACAATTTGAGTACAGTTACTGGTTTATTATTTGACAATTTATTGATACTTTGATATATCACAAACAATGAATGTGGCTGTGTATGAGTTTCAACAACAGAAACAAACTTACACCTCCATGGACCTGGTTTTAAATATCGGTTACCAGCAGGCTCCACCCTGAAAGAGAAAAGGATGAGCAAGCATAAGTCTCTTTCAGCATGCAAACACGGCCATTACATTGCTCTCATAAAAAATACTCTAGTTCCTTTTCTTGTTCATGTATTTGTCAAGCATTAATATGATGCAGTGAGAGTTCAAGGACAGTTGTTATTCACAGCTACTAAAGCTGCATATGGTCTCAGAAAAAAGCTACAACATAGCAGACTATGCTCGCTATAGTTTGCTATAACACAAATTATGAAAATTAAAAATTTTAGCAGGAAGTGAAAAATTGGAAGTCAAAATAAAATTGAAAATCACAAAAGAAAGTGCTGATTTTTATTTAGAACAAACATGTGGAAGCAACAGGCATGATGGAGAAATGTTTTCAGACTCAGACCCCTTCACCATTAAAACAGACTCAGACCCCTACACCATGCAAACAGACTCAGACCCCTTCACCATGCAAACAGACTCAGACCCCTTCACCATGCAAACAGACTCAGACCCCTTCACCATGCAAACAGACTCAGACC
>CAEFZX010002939.1:0-71205 GCA_903066825.1 Alfaro cultratus | reverse complement strand
TATATATATAAATTTGAGGCCATTCCATTCCACATCCTCTCTTTCTGTTTCTGTTCTTTCCTGCCTTTAGTTTCCTCCTGTTGCAGATGTAACCTGCAGTAACCCCAGCCACCACCAGGTGGTGGTACCGCCCAGTTCATGGTGAGTCCCAGCTGAACACAGCACGTCCCGGGCCTCTTCTTTACCCTTATGTAAATGATCAGTCTCGCCTGCTTCCATTTTGTCTGACCAGTGTCCCCCCTTACACACACACACACACACACACACACACACACCCTGCTCTGTGCGACCCCCATGAGGATCTGCGCCTCCTCTAAACAATGGCTCCCCAAAGCACCGGTGCGTGTGTGTGTGTGTGTGTGTGTGTGTGTGTGTGTGTATCAGAGCTGTCACATCCAGACAGCAGAGGACCAGGATGTGGCTGGGCAAGGAGAGCAGATGGATTGACGGACTGTTCCCATCAGTGCGCAAACACACCGACACACACTCCGGCCTGGAGAGCAGCTGTTGTACCCCCACCCACTTCTTTTCTTCTTCTTCTTCTTTCTCCTGGATGAGATGCATTTCTCAGTCAGCCCAGGAGCTGAGAGGTAAACAGTGGGGCTAATTGCTTTGACATACTGCTCTTTGTTTTGGCCTCCTGGTGCTAATCAAGCACTCGCCTAATAAGTCTGCCTGGCAAGCAAAACAAACAAAACACACACACACACACCATCTCCTCGTGCTCGGACGAAGCCCGACTCCGTAACAAAGTGTCATATTTGCAAAGGGTTCGTGTTTGCTCATCACTCAGAGTTCCCACACACTGCTGTTGAGACTGGACACACACACACACACACACACACCTCGCTCAGGTGTGAATCTATTCATTCTCATTAACAAGCCTCTCCCCAAAGTCAGCCAATTAACACGCGCCTCCTAATGAAGCCATTAGCTGTCAGATGAGGTGGAGGCAGCGCTCGTCATCGGTCCACTCTGTGTGGATGCGTGTGCGCACGTGCGTTTGGCGCACGCGTGTGTGTGTGTTGCTAATAAAAGCGAGGGAATTAATGGAGTGAGCGCGTGTGGTAATGAGTTAATGTGGAACAAGCAGGACGAGCAGTGATCAGCCCTGTTTCAAATGAAGATATCAGACACAGTGATTTACTCACTCTGAGCCACAAACAGACCCGTCTCCCTCTTCTTCGTGTGTGTGTGTGTGTGCGTGTGTGTGTGTGTGTGTGTGTGTGTGTGTGTGTGTGTGTGTGTGTGTGTGTGTGTGTGTGTGTGTGTGTGTGTTTGGGGTTAACAGACGTGCTGGCAGTCTGGGCGCGACAGATCTCCTCTAAACACGCTAGTTAGATATACGACCTCTTAATTTGCGGGCGTGCAGCCGTGTGTGTCCACCTAACATCAGAGCGGAGCGCGCAGCCTCAGAAGAACAAACTGCAGTTGTCACTTCGCGTTCCTTAATGGAGCAATCACGATGCGCGCGCGCGCGCGCGACAAGAGGCGTCGGCGGCGCGTGGCTTTAACAGTTCCACTGATTGCCACGGCCACAACAGAGAGAGGAGATGACACCACAGAGACACTTCTTCTTCTGACACGTTTTGCGAGTTTTATGCGTCACTGGAAAGTGGAAGAAATCCAGAGTCTCGCAAAAGCGTTCACAGCCCTTAAAGGGGCAGTGTTATGTAAACTTTATCGAGCTCTACATCATCTTGTATTTCTGTCCCCTCATCAGAAGCATACCTAAAGAGTTGAGAAACCCTTTCGTCTTCCATTCCAGGAATTCTGGTGTCACCAAACACCACCTTGGTGAAACCGGCAGCCTTTTGCACAAACCTTACCCTCCAGACTAGCGGCAGCAGCAGTTAGCAAACACCAGGTGGAACTGCGTCTGCTGAGCTCCTAAGAAGAAATGAAAGGCTTGGCGGAGGAATATTGTTCTGATGACGTGCTGAAGGCGGAGTGTAGGACAGAGCAGGAGCTTCTTAAAGAGACAGAGGCCCAATTTCAAGGCGCTAAATTCTGATGTCAAAATTAATTTTATTTTATAACAACTGAAAGTAGCATGCTTAACTGTGCTACAAAATGGCACAATGTGTCTGGAAAGTATATAATACCACCCCTTTAATGGTGCGTTCACACCAAGCCGGTTTTGTAAACCATTACAGTCAAAGTCTATGTGAAGGCAGTCGAAGGTCGTTGCGGCTCGTTTAACGCCGTGAGACTTGAACCATCTGAAGCGTTTTTACGCGTGGAGCGTGTCCAATGCGTCCGATGCTCCACATCGGACTTTGAATGACGCGCCTGACGCTCAAAGCGCGTTTGGTGTGAACGCACCGTTAGTCTGCTTTTATGTTGCAACCAGAAACTTCAATGTGTTTTATTGGGATAGATCAAATCAAACTTGTGCATAGTTGTGAAGTGGAAGGTCAATTTTACAAACAGGAATCCTGAAAACGTTTGCTTCGAGGTAAAGCTGTGGGGAAGTTGAAGCAGTTAATTAGGGGCTGCAACTAACGATTATTTTAATAATCAATTGTTTTTGCCAATTAATCGGCAAAAAAAAATTGCAACATTCCGCAGACATTTCACTTAACCACTTATTTATATATATATATATTTTTTTAAACATAATTAGAAATATGTTAAAAGGTGCAAATAAGCAAATAATTAAAATAGACATATGGACTCAACACCGTCCATATGTTGAAACAAGGTGGTGGCAGCGTCATGCTCTGGGGACAGGAAAGCTGGCCAGAGTTGACGAGAAGATGACACACGTTTATCCTGTAGGAAAACCCTACAATGTCCTAGTCCAAGTCCTGATCAAATTGGGAATTTGGAACAAGAATTGAAAACTGAAGGTTCACAGAGGCTCTCCATTCAATCTGGACAGAAGAACAGGCGAAAATACACGTTTCTAGAGGCTTGTAAACAAAAAATACAAATGAAGGACATCTCTACCCTCCCACTTCACATTTATGCATCACTTTCGTTTTTGTCCCACATACGATCCCAGTAAGGCGCACAGCAGTTGGCGATTTGAAACCAATTCAAGGGTGTGAATACTTTTTAGAGAGCTGTAAAGCTGCAGACTCAGAGAAACGCCAAGTGAAAACTGACACTAGGAAACCGATCTCTGCCGATTTTTAATCCTCTGTCTGTTTCGGTTTGATTTGTATCTGCTCTCCTCTGAATTTCTCTGACCTTACGGCTGCTCTGCTGCCAGTCAAAAGATGCCAACCGAGGACATGAGATTGATTTTCGGCTTCACCATTAATCCTGTTGCACAGCTCGCTCTCCTCCTCTTCCCTCCTCATTCACGCTGCTTCCTTTCCTCCTGTCTTTTCAGCTCCACTTGATTCAGAGCCAAGTCTCTGCTGATGCATTATAAATACGAAAAAAGAAGAAAAAAAACCCAGCTCCTCTGCCCTCAGGTCAGTTACCAAGTTTGGCGTTATTCACCATGAAGCTGATTCCAGACTGCATGATTAAAAAAAGAAGAAGTAAAGAGCAGTTTGAAAACGTGCTGAATAAGTGAACCCATCACGCTTTGCAACAAGTGCGAAAGGCTCCGCCGAAACTGTTGCATTCGCACTGTTTAAATATGTATTTTGAAATAAATCCATCACTCCCAATTAAATTGAAGGCGTCGTGTTTTCACTCCGGCTGAATTGAGGGAAAGCTGGGATTTCTTCACCGGTTTCGCCTCATTGAAAGTGCTCTGATTTCTGGAGTTGAGCTCGAAGAGCCGATGCTGTTTGATGTGTAACAGCTGAGCTTCTCCAGACGGGTTGTTTTCCTAACACATGATGTAAGGTTTATTCTCCAGTGCATAAAACAGGTTTTTGTACAAGAATAAATAAAGCAGCTCAGCGTATTGGAAAACTTTTTTAAAAGAGAAAAAAGTGCTGTAAAACTTTAGATTTTTCTAGGAACTATCTTTCAAATTTGTCCCCCTGCTTAAGGCAAAAAAATAAATAAAATAAAAAAATACAACTTATTAGTTTCAAAATGGCAGAATTTGCTTAACTTTTAACCAGGTCAAACGGTTAAGAAAATCAAATAATGAAGGTTTTTCTTTTACTTTCTACAACTTCCCTTGAAATATCGATAACATCAACAGCAGGTCAGAATCAGTACTGAGATTAACGTGATAAAATCGATATTTAGTTTCAGATTCCTTCTTGAAACTTTAGTTTGTTTGTGTTGTGGTCTCTCAATTCTACCTTAAAAAAGGTTTCCGTGTGGGTGCTGTGGTGGCGCCGGGGTTAAGCACAACCCACATACAGAGGCTTCAGTCGCAGGTTCGATCCCGGGCCTGGCGACCTTTGCTGCATGTCTTCCTCCTTTCCTGTTAATTCACTATCAAATAAAACCTTTAAAAAAAGAAACAAGGTTTCTGTTTAATTTGCCTCCAATTATATTTGTTTGCACTTAGTTTATGAAGTAAAAATGTACAAAATCATGATAACACTTCTTTAAAGTATTTCATAGATACCTGTTTAGCCTAAATTATGTCCAAGATTAGAACACAAAATAATTCAAAGGGGAAAAAACAAACAAACAGAAAAACACATAAAGATCAGAAGTTTCATAACATATCAAACTTATGTAAAAAGTATCGGTTTCGGTATTGGCGATACGGTTCCTATATTTACTTGGTATCGGATCAATACCAAAATATGCAGCATATCGCACATCTCTGGTGATCACGACAGCACAAAGTAGAATTTTTAGGACCTGGTATAAGAACGTGGTGTCGCACAGTAAACCGCTGGGCAGGAAACGAGTTCGCACCGAAATGTTTTGTATGCAACATCGACCCAACGTGGCTGAAAGCTGGTAAACCAGCAGCGTGGACTCACAGCCTGACTGCTACCCTCTGTCCTGCACTGACAGGTGGGCGGCGGCTACCCTGATGAAGAAGAAACGCGTCCATTTGGAATGTGGCAAATGTAGTTAACTGTCACGAGGAATTTCAACAATCAGTACGCCTGACTATGAAATCTCGACTGTCTGCAGGCACAATCCACACAGCTCTCAGAATACGCAAAGTGCACCAGTGGAAAAAGCTCATAACTAATATTTCTTTTCTCTTCCTTTTACATCTAAGAGGAGTTAAAAGCTCTTGGGAGCCCCCTGGTGGGCTGGAGACCCTAAACAGTCCACTTATCCCTCTGGCCGGCTGTTACACATAGAAGCGACAAATAGAAATAGACAAGTTTGAGTTTATTTTTGCCTTTTGGTAATAAGTGCATTCTATTTAATTCTTTATAGTTTTGTCATTTTGCTTTGTTGCTCTTTCTTTGTACATAAGTAACGTTTCACACTAACATAGAAGAGAACTAAGCTAAAGCAGATCCTTTGGTTTTGAGAGAGCGCATATGAATGTGTATGAAAACACATTTATGACTGGTTGATCACAGACAGTTTTCGCTAACAACCTCCCAGCTGTCTCTCCCAGTTAGTTTTTTTTTTTCTTTTCTTTTTGGAGCTGCTGCTCTTCAGCAAACAGACTCCAGCTCCGCGCTTCTCTCCCGTGTAATTAAATAGAAACGGGACGCAGTTTTGTCCTTTCTCTGACCCCGTACTCTGCCAGTTTTACTGTAAACATCAAAGTTCGCAGTGTGTGCTGTTGGCCATCCTTGAGATCCTGTTACATCTAAAAAAAAAAAAAGTTGCAGGTCTTTCAAAGGACATTTGTGAACAGATATATAAATATCTTAAATAAGATGTAATGACCGTAAACACCTCTGGCTCTGCTGCTCCTGTCCTTGTCTGATCATCAGTCACTTAACATCTGATTCAGGCTCAATTATCTGCTGGAGAGCAGCGCTGAGTCACACAACTTGAAGCTTTTTGACAAGAAGAGGAAAAACCAAAACAAAACAGAAAAATTAGCTGAAGGTTATCGTTTGAAGTGTGCGTTCATCTTTCACCTGTTTCTTGTTTTCCTCTCGGTTCTCTCAAATCAATCTGGTGAATAATTCACTCACAGCGGGCTGGTTACATTTTATTTTTTTAAAATAATGCTTCGATTGTTTATTTTATTTCTCTCTCTGGAAGAGGCTGAAGGGACGCTGCGGTCCCCCCCCCCTCCCCAGGCCCCCCGGCCCCCCAGGCCCCCCGGAACCTTGGCTCGGTGCTGCTCGTTTCCTCGGTTCTGCCTCCTCTCCCTCTTCCAGGGTCACGTTGTTTCGGGTTCGCCTCCTCCTCGTCCACACCCCGAGAAATCCGGGATTATTTCAAACTAAAACAGATGGATGGAATCAATCAGCCATGCTTTTACTTTTCTCTTCTTCTACATAACCGCCCTCTTTCACCTCCTCTCTCTCTCTCTCTCTCTCTCTCTTTCTCTCTCTCTCTCTTTCTCTCTCTCTCTCTCCCCCGCCCCCTCTCCTCTCCTCTCCTCTCAGGGCTGCAGACTGAGGAGATGCATAAATTCAAACGCATTAGTATTCCAGTCAGGCTCTCCATTTCAAGGCAAGGCCTAGCACCCTTCCGCCTTTCCTCCTCTCCTTTCCTCTTTCTCTCCTTCCTTCACCTCCTCCTCTTCTTCCTCCTCTCCTCCTCCTCTTTCTCCTCTCCTCCCCCCGGATCTATTTGTGAATGATTTAAACAGTCCCGCATCCACTGGGGGTCGACTTCTTCTTCCCAACGCCACCCCTGACTTATTTTTAGTCGCGGCATCTTTATTTATTTATCTATTTATGGAGATTGTTTTGGTTTGTTTTGTTTTGTCTGTTTCGCCCTTGCACGGCCAATTATATACACAGCTGTAGTCTTTGAAATGAGATTCATCTGCTTCTGATTGTGTGTGTGTGTGTGTGGAGGGGGGGGGGGGGTGTCATTGTGTTTTTTGCTGTCAGGCCCAGCAGCCCGGGCGATAAATCACGCATGTCTGTTGGAGCAGAGCAGAGGGCCGGACAATAAGGTTTCAGCGGAGCGCGTGAGATTTGGCTGTGACAGACCGAGGTCCCACGCGAAATGTTACAGCTGTTCGTCACGTGAAGGCTTTACCTTTTAACACGCAGGAGGCTTAAAGGGTGTGTGTGTGTGTGTGTGTGTGTGTGTGTGTGTGTAGGAACATGTGGGCTGGATTAGATCACAATGACCACATCATTTGGGAACAAGTCGATTTAGTTTCACTGGAAAATTTTGTGGCGTATTTTTGCTTAATTGCTTTTATTATTATTATTATTATTATTATTATTATTATTATTATTATTATTATTATTATTATTATTTTGTAATATTTATTTAATTATATTATATTTGATCAAATATTTTTAAAATAGAATTTTCTTTCATAATCAAACAGCATAATAATAATAATAATAATAATAATAATTTTCCAACATTTTTGACATTCTAAATATTAAAAAATATATTTTCGTAAAGATACTCATGTACTGATTGCATACTATAAATACAAAAAACTCCTCCTCCTACTAGCAATAATAATAATAATAATAATAATAATAATAATAATAATAATAATAATAATAATAATAATAATAATAACAACAACACATGTTTGTCACAGGTTTTAAATTCGGAATAAATGCTGAATTCCATGGTTGGAAAATAGAAAAAGACACTTTAATTTTATCCTTGAAACGATATAAATACAACAATAACAAAGTTTATAGTAAAAGTTGAAAGCGTTCTGTGAAGCAAAGCAACTATTTTCTGCTGATTGTAAATATAAATATAGCCTGATGATTATTACATGGTGAGAATTAAAGTAATCAGTTATTATTTTTAAACTCCTCCTGGGGAGCAATGGGGGCACGAGCTGCGACGCAACCTTTTATAATAATAATAATAATAATAATAATAATAATAATAATAATAATAATAATAATAATAATAATTCCTTAAACATCCAATTTTCCTTTAGACAGTAAACAATTGTACCAGGAAATTGTTTATTACAACATACATTGTTTATTTCAAAACATAATACAAGCTTTATACTGAAAATAAATAATTACTCGAGCTGTCATCGAAATTTTGGAATAAAAGCCTCCAAACTGTCCCATCTTACTGAAAATAGGCTGGGTGAGTTTCTGGGTTTTTGTTTTTTTTTCTTCTTCTTCTTCTTCCTTTGCTTTTTTTTTATTATTTCTTTCAAAAACATTGCTAATTAAGTGCATGAATTAACTAACAATAATTTGCTTAAATTAATGACTCGAAAAGTGTAGATATATATATTTATATATATATAAAACTGTACAATATCGGAGAAAAATACTGAACCGAGTATAACAGGAGTATTGGAGATTATAAAAAATTTTGGGATACTGATCGTCCAGTAAAATTATAGGCAGGTGTACAGCGTCGTTAAGCCCCCTCCCCAAACAAACCCCACACCTCATGTTTCTGAACTAACCCGGCTCTGTTTGTCTTCAGAGTCCACACAGTTTCTATGGTCAGAATAAAGGGGAAAAAAAAAAACAAAACAGCAACAACGAATTCAAAAATAGGTGAGAATGTGAGGCAGAGGCCAAAATTAAGGAAATAATAACCCTCCAAGTGCTTTTATGTTGCAGAATCACTACATCTGATATAAGGTTTGCATGTGAAAAAACAAAAACATAATTACAGGTTTGTTGTAAAACAGAAAAAAAGCACAAAAAAATTAGTTAACTGAAAAATGATGTATTTTTTGTTTTGACGCCACTGATCATCCAAATGAAACAGCGTGTGTGTGTGTGTGTATGGAGGGGTGGGAGGGAAACAAGTCAAAAATAAGACATCAGTTCCCATGTTAGCAATTATTATAGAGCTGATGGGAAATGGTGACACAAACCAAAGGCGCTGGCAGGTGTATAATTAGGCACATTTTTGTATTTATATCCGTGATGGAGAGAAGAAAAAAAAAGAAACAAAGCGAAGCTCCAAAAAGGATCTGAAATGTGATGTAATAATGCCCTCGTGACAGTTAGAAAAAGGGACGAAGGCCGAGCGGGTTTCTCTGTTCTTCCTATTGGGTTTCAGTGCTGGCGGCAGCGGCGGGAGTCTGTACCGGGACAGGCGGCGGAGGCTGGAAGCCGGAAGCCGGTCCACCATCCTGTAGCGCGTTCGCGTCCCTTCGCTCCAGAGTCCGTAACCATGGCGGGTCCTCCACCTCCTCCTCCTCGCGCGGTCAGAGATCGTGGCACGAGGACGTGTCCCCCGCGCTCCCGCTGTGAGAATAGGGTCCCTCGTGCGGCGGCGGCGGTGGCTCCCCGGGCGGCGTCATCCGCTTCTCCTTTTGCCTCCGGTTGCAGAACCACACGCGCACCACCTCCTTCTCCAGCTGCAGCGAGTCCGCGAGCGACGTGATCTCCTGCGCGGACGGCTTGGGACACTTGAGGAAGTGCGTCTCCAGGACCCCCTTCACGCTCACCTCGATGGACGTCCTCTTCTTCCTCTTCCTCCCCTGAGCTGCGATCTTGTCTATGCTGCTGGAGCTGCCCGTGGACGAGTCCGCCTCCTCCAGCCACTTGTTCAGCAGCGGCTTTAGTTTGCACATGTTCTTAAAGCTCAGCTGCAGGGCCTCGAACCTGCAGATGGTGGTCTGGGAAAACACGTTGCCGTAGAGCGTGCCCAGGGCCAGACCCACGTCCGCCTGCGTGAAGCCCAGCTTGATTCTCCTCTGCTTGAACTGCTTGGCAAAGTGCTCCAGCTCGTCCGAGGTCGGCGTCTCCTCGTCTGAGTGGTCGTGGCAGTGGTGCCCGCCGAGGTCGCTGTGCTCGGGGCTGAGCGTGTCCCTGAGGCCCGGGTGCATGCCTTGGCCCTGCGGGTTGGCCGGCGGCGTGAGGCCGCCGTGGTCCAGCATGCCGTTGACGGTGAAGCCCGTCTGGGAGTAGATGTTGATCTGCTGCCCGCTGGTGATGGAGGAGTTGTGGGACACCGGGGTGCCCCAGGCTCCCGGGTGGCTCCCGTGGTTGTTGTGGTGCGGGGAGTGATGCGCGACGTGCGGGGAGCGGTGATGGATGATGCCGAGCTGCAGGTCCTCTCTGCCGGGCTTCACGTCCTGCTGCTCCATGGAGGACCAGGGGCTGCCCTCCGACAGGCTGCTCGCCCATTGGTGCCCGAGGGGGTGCCCGTTGCTCTGGACGCTCTGCAGGTAGTCGCTCTGGAGCAGCTTCTGGTGGCCTCTGTAGGGGCTCGCGGGCTGCATGGCCTGGCTGTCCGCGTGGATCATGGAGCTGGGGCTGAGCAGGGTGTAGGGGCTGGAGGCAGCTGTGGCCATGCTGGCTGCTGAACCCCACTAATGCTACTGAACGGAGGCAGCGGTTCAGCCTCTGACATCTCCCTCTCTCCGGAGCCCCGTCTGCAGCCTGGCACTGACTGACAGCTTCCGCCGCCACTCACGCGCCGACGGCCGACAAGTCTCCGCCAATGACGTGCCGCGAGACTCGCCGAGCCTCCGCCTTCTGGAAGAGGAGCTCGGGTTACCGCGGAGGCAGTCGGACCGGAAGTGGTGTCGCACAGCACCGGTCGACTGGGTCTGGCTGCGGAGTGATGGGAGCGTGGAGCGCGGTTCCTGTTTATTAATTAAAGTTTCCAACTGATTTACGCGCGCCTTTATTGCTGCTCCCGTCACCCTTGAGCGCGTGCGAAGAAAGGGATTAAAGCGCAACGGCATTTCTTAGACGTGCCAGCACTTAAATTAGAGGGATACAATCAAACTAAGAGCAGTTCTCACTGGTAATTATTAACGTAACAAGGGAAAGGAACGATCAGGTGTTTGGTGGAAAGTCGCGTTTTTACGCATTCTTTTACGCACAGGTCATTTGAAAACCTTTGTCACTTTGACAAGAGGGAAAACTACAAAAGCACATTGCATAAAATATTACTCTCAATTTAATATTGAGACATTAAATCTCAATATTCTTGAGATTTAATGTCTCAAGAGTATTAAATCATTTTTGCTCGTCTTTGCAAACAAAAACAAAGTGTGGAGTGTAGTTTTTTTTTTTTTTAAACAGCCCCTTTTAGTCTAACACCCCTGAATAAAAGTCACCTAATTTGTGCACATTGTGACGATGAAGGCAAAAGGAGAATCGGGTTAAAAACTTGGCCCTTATTTTAAAGAGCGGAAGGAAAAAGCAGGGCACCACTGCTCGTCTAGCGTGCTTGTTAACTGACAGACAAATAAGAGTATTGATCAAAACGGCAGTCAACGATAAAACTCTGGAGAAGCTTCAGAGATCCACAGAATCTACCAGAAGAGACATCCCGATCAAAACGTCCTGACTGTAAAACACGGTGGTAGCGGCATCATGCTGTGGGGAGGCTGTTCTTCCTTAGGGTCAGTGAGAGTTGAAGAGGAAACAGATGGAGTCAAGCACAAAATCGTCTGTGCAGACTCGATACTGCACCTTCCAGCAGCACAAAAGTCTTAAAACCTATACAGCCAAAGCTGCCAGTTTGGATATATCTATCACATCTGGATCTGTAAGGATCCAGATGTGAGGATCCGTTTATAAGCTCTCGATACAAATTGATATAATTTTAAAACTTCAGTAAAAAAGTTAATAATTTTGCCAGCAGGATGCCTGTTTTTTTTTAAAGCAGCAATGTTAACTCTTCATGTAACACAATAAGAAGTTAGGTGGGTAATAAACAGATGGCAAAAATGACTTTGATGTCCACTGAATATAGATCAACATGGTTAAACAAGTGTGTAAATCAAATTCATTGTTATTTTTGAGTCTGTGTTCAAAAACTTGTGCTTTACAAGCCAGGTTACAACGTCTCATGAAACTTTTCAGAATCGGTTGACATCATTGGCTCGTCACATCTTCTACAAAACCATTTCCACTCTATCCCTCTCTCCCCATGGTTCTGTTTTGGTTCAGTAATTATCTTTGTCTCGCAAATTATCTAATCTCTCCTTCTTCCCAAGCTAGGAGCTCAAGGCCTAATTTTTGACAGCATCTTAAATTTTAGAAAAAGTGTGACAGTCACATTATCTGATGCCCATTTATGTGACATTAGCCAGTCATGTCAACATGCTTATCTGCTAACTCTTTCATCTGCTAACTCTTTCATCTGCTCCGGTTTACAACAAACACAAACTTCAACAGAAGCAACTGCCCGAGGATTTACTCTCATCCTCTGACTTCTTTAGCTTCCTTTAATACACAACATTGATTTCATTGCTATTTCAGTCTAAGTTTTTCCATAATCACAGACCTCTACATCTTTATAATGTTCTGCACAGCAATACACTTCCTCCACTTGTGTTATTGTACAATCGGTTTGCCTAACTACTCTTCAAATAGACACTCTCTGCATACTGTAGTTTGATATTTTGTTTAGAACTTAACATTCAACACAATCCAAGCAAACAAAACCAAGCAGTTAAATCACTAAATTATATATTTGTATTTATACCAATGTGACTATCGATCTCCACGATCTTCTCAATGCTGTTGGGCTCCATGAGCGGAGAGGTGATCCTCTTCTCCACAGCCAGACATACTCCCTCCGATGTCTGAATGCCGATGGCGGTGGAGCCAAGCTGAGAGAACAAAATCAGCAATGAGCTTGACTTTAAGTAACTAATGTCCAGTCTAAGGACTGTGAAAAACTATGCACCATGTACTCACTTTTATTGCCTCTATGGCATATTCAACCTGAAACAATCTTCCTTCTGGTGAGAATGTGTTTACACCTCTGAAAAAAAAGATTCATTTAATAATTGTTAACAATTTAAGCTTAATTAAAAGCTTTCCCAAACCATGTGTTTAACTATAATGGTGTTTTGTCGAAACAATTGTTAACCCATAACATAATGATTATGTATCCACAGTCAAATTTAAAAAGAAAATGAAAAATTAAATAACGAAAGTGAAAGTAACTTTTTCCCCCCTATAACAGGATAGTTAGCTGTTAGCTAACTACCAAAATAGCAAAGCTTAACATGAAACAAAGAAGTAAATCCCTTTTGGGTGTTTTTGTTCCATCATGCTGCCTACCGATATGTGTATATAAAACAGCAAAACGTAGCACCACAGCCCCTTTATTTGTTTTTTAGTTTACAATTGAGACGCTCTCAATAAATGACAAAGCAGTTTGTGCAGCACTTACCTGTCATATTCCGATCTGGTCAAAAACATCTTTTATCTTTAAACGTTCAGCCTGCGAACACATGTTAGGCATTTATTAAGCACACTTGACGCATAAAGGTAATTAAAGATCCGTGAAAACCACATCGTTAAGCTTCTGGCTATGAATTCGCTCGAGAAAGCGGCTGATAAGTTAGCAGTGAGCAAGCGTGTTAGCTACCGAGCGCAGGCATCAAAGGGAACTAAAGCCTATAATTCATCAAATATCCCAAACATTAAAAAATAACTCAGTTTAATTGTGTTCACATAAGTACTTCTGCGGGAACCGAGGAATCTCATTACAACAACTAAACTTGTGAGGCCCGTTTACCTTCAAAACAGAAAGCCTGAATGAGTTCGCTTGTTTCAGGGGAAGCTTCGTGGTGCAACGTTAATTCTGTACCGGGCGTCAGCAAGCACAAACGAAAGTTCCCGGTGTTCACTTATACATTTTGCTGATTTAAAAGTGACTTAGCTGCTTACACGTTGAGTCAGTCTTCAGGTTATGTAAAATTTAGTGTCGGCTGTGGTCTGACACGCATCGGTGCTAATTTTGAAACAATGAATTAGAAATTAATCGTTTGAAATGTGTTACACATAGCACTGTACACAGTAGAATCCCAGTAAAATAGACAATAAATAGAATAGAATATAATTATTTGCCACTCATGGTAGGAATTGTGTTCTACAGAAAAGGGGATAGACGATTAGAAGCTCACTGATTAAAAACAACAAGAAAAAGATAGTCTATAAGTATATCAACAGAGAAAACTGTACAGCTTGAAAAAAAATTTTTTATTTCAGAACATGTACATTTGTCAGAATAAAATGCATCTGTGCAAATTATGTTTTTATTTTTATTTGAAAAATAGGGTAAAGTGTCACATAGTGACACGGCTCCAAAACTACTTAAATTCATCAAAAACCAAAGGAGCTGAATCAAAGGTCAAATTAATCACAATCTGCTCAGTGTCGTTGCAAAGCTCAGGCACCAGGGGTCTCTATTGAGCTAAATCATGGTTTAATCACGGTTTGGTACGTTTTTAATTACAGCGTGTTTTGTGGCGAACATGGTTATATAAATGGTGTTTACTATTGGTCCTATGTGTTTTAGTGCATATAAAATAGTCAAAATGGTCAAATAGAGTTATTTTAATAAACGCATAAAACAATACAAAATATTTTTTCAATGATTTTTACTTTTTTTTCTTCCTTTTTTTACTATTCTTCTTATTTAGCCATCTAACTTTTCATCCATTGTATATTTTTGGCATCATTAAAGAATCAAAAAAAAAATTTCAAGAGCAATAAGACATTATGTAAGCAAGGTAAATAATAGGTTGGGTGAATCTGTCGAGATGTTGCAAATTAATAAAGTGATTGGAGGAGGGATTTCGAGACAGTGTCAGGTTACATTTACCGACTGAGAGCAGTTCCGTTCTGTCCTGTTTGTAACTCAAATGCTGTTGCTGATCAAACCAAAAGAGGACCTGTTTCCCAAACTATCATCAAACGGGTAATTCACTGGCTTAAATGTTTGTGTTGAGGAGGAGCATGATCATGAGGGATGCTGTTATTCTCCAGGCTCTTCTTTTCATCCACAGTAAGTAGGCTGAAGTTCGGCATTGTTGTACTTGTGTTGCGAGAGCTTATACAAAAGCAGCCATCTTTTGCTCGATTAATAAACGAAATCCCTTGCAGGATTTTAATAGAAAACCAGCTTTAATAGAAAGTACAAATATTCATGAATGGATCTGCACTTTAAATCAAAATACGTAATATGTCTTGCAGCTACTGTAGTTGTTTTCAGCAGCTCCTTTGTCTTTGCAAGACAGCTCAAAATCTGATTGGATGGAGACTACTTTGAAAGTATTGCCACAGATTCTCATCTGAATCTAGGTCTGTACTTTGACTGAACCATTCTAACAGATGAATATCCATTGTTCTGGAATATCTCCAGGACAGTCTCACCTATATTTTAGTTCCATCCATCTTACCATCAACAAAAAGCAAGTTCCCCTTTCCAGCTGAAGAAAAGAATCCCTAAAGCATGTTACTTACATCGCCACCTTTTAAGTTTGGTGGGTTTTTGATTTGCAGTTTTACTTGTATTCCAAGCATTCAAGCTCTTACCTCATCAACTACTTTGGTCGACATATTCACTATGACAAATTTGCTTGTAGCCAGCCCCCTCCATTCCTCCATAATGCTTAGATTTGTGAAATACGTAGCTAGCAATTGACCTATCATCAGATTTTCCCACCTGAGCTGTCAATCTTTGCTGCATCTCCTGTGCTACCCACTTGGACTTTAGTTTGTATTCTGAAACCAACAAAACATCCTATTTCTGTTTGCTCATGTCTGCTTAATAGATTAACACATTTATTTCTCTCGTTTTTTGGGGGTGTTTTTTGTGTTGTTGTTTCAGTCTCTGTGGCGTGCTTCTTCACTGCAGGTACGCAACTTTTTGTGTGTGTGCAGCCGTGATTTACATCTCTGCTTTTCCTCCTCTGGTGAAGCGCTGAAGACATTCTGCTCTCTTTTCCAGTGTCCTGTCAGTCTGATAGCATCAGCAGTGTGGTGGTGGCCGGCTACAATGTCAGCGGCCCCGCTGGGTCCAACCTGGTACTGCAGTGCATGAGCGGCCGCATGGTGTGGACCAGGGACAGGGTGAGGGACAGACAGAGGGTGGTCCACTGGGATATGTATCGGGACGCCCCGGACTTCGCCATGGAGAGAGTGGTGGACATGTTCCCGGCTGGAGACCAGAGGCTCTACCACATCCACAATGTGGGAAGGGTCAGCCTCAACCCAACAGCCTTCAAGGATGGGAACTTCTCACTGGTCATCAAAGGTCAATGGTTTGACTCTACGTTCCATTTCTTCCTACTCCTTTACTTTTTTTTTTTCTTGCATATAGTAATGTTCAAAGTCAGTTTTTTTAGAATGATGAAAATCAAAAAAACTGAAGAGAGAACCTCATCATCATTCTTCAGCTCCTCATATATTGTTTGACAAGTTATCAGCTAAATCTGGAAGTCATATTACTCCTAAAATTGTATTTTATGCCTGTCAAACTGTTCTACATTTGGTCCTATTTCTGACGTTAAACTCAACAAATGGTAACAAAACTGTACTTATGATAGGTCACAAAAAAGAAAAAAAAAATCCAGTTTAATTTGCTTCTTTGAGCCGTTGTTTGTTATGTGCCGACACAACGCTGTTACTCCGTTGAGTTTAGGAACCTTTACATGCCTAAGTAGTTCATTAACTCATGTTATGTTTATGGTTGTTATAAAATTAGTCTGATGCTCTCAATCATTTAAAAATTATTTTAAAAGGCAACAAATCATTTCCTGCTTCTCAGTGTCATGGTCATCTCACCATAACTGTACCTTGTTAGCAGATGTGAAGAGGAACGACAGAGGCCTGTACTCCTGCAACCTCCACCATCTCTACTGCCACCTGCACGAAACAGTCAGAGTTCAGCTCAATGTGACCAAATCAAGTATGGATCTCTGTCAGACTGACTCACGGTTCACAGCAGTGCTATGGCGCAAGAGTCCTCTTTGATGTCTTGTCTTTTCACCCCGAAGAACGCAAGCAGCAGCACTTCTGGGACGGACAGAAAGCGGTGTTCGTGGTGCTGCAGGGGACCACTGCCGTGTTGCCCTGCACCAACAGGCGCAACGTCTGGACAGACTGGAGCGACGAGGAGGAGGACCAGCAGGCGAGTGGATAAATAAGGCTCACATAGATCTGCTTTTGTTGTTGTGCTACTGCATTCCATTGACAGCAGGTTGTGTAACTTGTCCAGGTTGTCCACTGGGACCGTCAGTCCCCGGGAGTCCAGCATGACAGTGCCGATCGACTGGTGGACCTGTATGCCTCTGGAGAGCAGCGCAGCTATGGGCCTCTGTTCCTGCAGAGGAAGATGAACATCAGCAATAAGGCCTTCTCGGAGGGTGACTTCTCTCTAACAATAACAGACCTGCAGGTAAGCATGCATGTGTCAAGGTGAGAAACAAATCGTATGTATGTTCTTGCTATGGGTGGGCGTACACACTCGATTAGAACTATCACAAGCTAAAATATTGAGCCTGTGTGCAGCCATGCGTTTGGTTGGAAGCATTTTCAAAAGTGAGCATACATGAGTCTGATTCCCAAAACATATGGAAATCTCATCAGCAATGTAGCTCTTGTCGAGTCAAAAAATTATAGAGAAGCTGGGAACTTGCAACCACAACATGTTGAGCTCTCAGGTGAATAAAGTCATGGATCAGGAATTGCTACAACAGCGAGTAGAGTAAAGTTTCTGGTTGCAATCTAGGAAATCTTTAGATCTCCTGGTGATGAAGTAAAGTGATGAATCATAGAATCAGCTTTTACTCATTAATTTGCACCTCTCCATCAAGAATAAACAAAGTGTAAGTAATGTGGTAACATAATTTAGTTCTGTTCAATTCATTAAAGTCTAAGCGATTTGCGACAAATGTCATCTCAGCGAACCTTGGAAGACAAACCTTCTAAATTTGTATTAAATTACAATCAGTTCACACCAAATGAAATTCAGATCTGTCCAAATCATACCAAAAGTAATTTCAGCATAATGTGATCAGTTTGTTAGATCCACATCCAATTATATAAACTTCTTTTCAATTCAGATGATCATTTAATGCCAATTTTTAATAGTGTAAATATTGAAAATTGTATAAATATAGTTAGTAACAACAATAGCTCCATCAATGACTGTCCTGAATGGAGACAAAGTTAAAAATAAAGGTATTGAGCCCGGGATATTTTCTATGAATGGAGAAACAATGATAATACATAGTTAATGGGATAAATAGCTTCATTAATGCCTTTGTTCAGGGCAATCACACAACTAAACACAGGATCACTGAGGATAAGTCAACAATACACAAAGTTAATGGTAACAACAGGTTGTTCAATCTCTTTCTCTGGGAAAAGGACATTTGAAACACTTTGTGCTAAACAAAGTCACTGAGTCAGGTGCGGGGAACTCAACTGTAATGGTAGCAAAACTAGACGGTCACCTCAGGAAAAGACAGTCAAATACATAAGCACTGGGCCACACATGTACAAAAAACAACTCAAGGGGAACCCAAAGGTAATAGCAGGAGTTACTGCAAAATTTCATAGATGAAGATCAGTGGACGAAAATGGTAATGGAGGTGATGATAATTGGCCTAACCCACAGCATTGTGCTATAGGACAAGACGTAGGGAAGCCTCAGCAACCTCAGCTTGAGTTTTATCAAAGTTAAAAGTTTTCAGCTTATCCCTCAAACTAGACAGAGTGTCTGCCTCAGATATCTGAGGTCAGTTGATTTTTGTTCCTGTTTTAATTCGTTGTTTGCAGTTTATTTTACCCGTGTGTGTTGTGACAGTTTACAGACCAGGGGACATATTCCTGTCACCTTCACCATCATTACTGCGGTCTACATGAACGGAGACAGTTTCAAGTCACGGTCGAGGCCCCTCTGATTCGGAGCACACAGCCGGTCATGACAATTCCCCGAGACAAAGGTAACAAATCTATCTTCTGTCTCTAGATTTTATAGGTCAGCCCCCCGAACAGAGCAGATGTTTTAGTACTTAACCCAACGGAGGCATAATGTGCGCACACATCTGCTCTTTCCTTCACTCTCGATTCTCTATCTCCTCTCGGACTTTCCAAACAACAAAGCAGCAGAGGAAGAACTTTTTTTCTCTGGTTTTGTGTTTCTAGAGAGACATATTTCTTTCTCTTTTTTGGCCTAACATTAAACTCCTGAAGCTGTATCCACATTCTAACATCGCCTCATAACTCACAAAGCTTCCTTTTCACAGTGGATGCTTCACACACTTGTCTTCATAACTTTCTGCACGGACTTTTATGGATTTGCATCTCAACAGCTTCCTTCATTGCATTTCTTTGACAATGAGAATGTTTCAGTGTCAAAGAACTGTCTATTTTTCCAGGAGGTCAAAGCTTTCAGTGGCAGACGTATCAAAGAGGAACGTCGGTAAGAGGGAATCTTACAGAGGGAATCCCTCTTCCCTGCACGTAGGCAGCTTGCTCGCAGCTGCCTACGTGTGCGTGTATAAGCCAGTGTTTATAAGAGCATGCCAAGATGGCCGATCTAATTTCAATGGAATCCTCTGACTAATGTCCAGCTACATCCGCAAAAATAATCCACCTTTCTTTCCGAGCTGATTAAACATCAGGATTGCTTCTCGGAAATTAGATATTTTATCCCAATGATTTATCTCCAGTAGTGCGTTTGTCTTCTTCAGCGATCTGTCACAAAGTTATGGGACTAAATCTGCTTTGCTGTAGTGTCTCTGCTGCTGTGTATACTTTGGCTCACCCTTTGCATTCTGCAAAAGGTTTTCCTTTTCCTTTTTTCCACTTTTATCTTTCCATTCCTTTGATGACCCAATGCGCTGAGTTTTACAGTTTAAACTTAGAAGATAAGTTTAAGACATGACTAAACGTTTTAAACGTTTAGTCATGTCTGTGTTTGTAAAAACATTGTGAAACTCACTAGAAAGGTCAGACGACTTGTATTAGTTTTAAGTGCAGTACAGATAATCAGGGTCTGGGGATGTTGGGGCGAGGTCGTCTCTCTGAAGAAATTTCTCACCCTCTCGCTCTCTCGTTTATTTACCCCTCTTGCCTTTCTTTTTTTTTCTTTTTTTTTGTGCTTCTTTTATGTTTTACTGCCAGGAAAAGTAAATCACAGCGTTAGACCAGTCTGAATCTGATTTTGACTCAAGTATGTCTAGTCTGAGGTCCACAGCTGCTTCTTGATTTGCACTTTTTTTTTTTTTTTGAAAAGCTAAGTGAAACCAGGCCCTTTCTTCAGCCTCTGCTTCCCAAGGCCCAGCAGAACCTCACGTAACGCAGTGATGTTGGCTCTTCACATCCTTTTGTGTTCAGCCTTATGTACAGATTGGAGAAAAAATATAAATCTGTGTTTGGAAGAGCAGTGCAGAAATACTTCTTGCCCTTTAAGTTTTTAACATTTTGTCACATTACATTTACTTTGACAGACCACAACAAAACAGTGCAATATTTTGAACTTACATCTCAAAATATAGAAACAGGGTCTCATGAGTGAAGGGATTTTCAGTTTATATTTTACAAATTTGAAGTGTGATATTCATTTATCTTCCAGCCTTTTTACTCTTAACCAATAATTAAAATCCAGATCCGTCAGAAGTCACCTAATTAGTAAATACTAATAGTCTAATCGTGGTCCTGTTTGTGATTTAATTTGATTTCAATTTCTACTTCACATTATATCCTTTTCCTTCCATTTCTCAAATATGCACTTTATTTTTTGGTCTGTCAGATAAAATATATTAGTTTGTAGTTGTAACATGTCAATGTTACAGGAATCAGAATACTTTTGCCAGGCATTATGGAAATCCACAATGAAAAAGTATGTGTGCCTTCTTGAAATTTGACAGTTATTTTCCTTCTGAAGAAGAAAACAAAGGAAAAAAACATCAATGAGTCTTTATATGAGATTCATCTGCAAAGATTGTTGCTAGCGTGTTAAATATAAGTAAAACCAGCTGACATTTTCACTTCGTGTAACACTCAGACACCAGTAAAGTCGACGTCATCAATGTCATCCTTCCCGACCAAAAACACCATTTTCTCCTGCCGCTCAGCTACGTCCTCACCTCCTTCCTGCTTCTGGCATTCATTACGCTCATTGTCGTCCTCGTCACCAAACGACGTAAAGCCAAAGGTCTGATCTAACGTCTGTCAAATTGATTCTTTTTCAGTTACTTAAAACTTCATGTTCTTATACAATGTTTTTTTTTTTTTATTATTATTATTATTTTAGATTTTTCTCCTAAAGTATCTGTTAGGTAAGTGCTTAATAAGACATTACTGTGAAATGGAAGAAGAAAAATCTGAAAAGTGTGGCATGCATTTGTATTCAGACCCCTAAGACACCGGTGTCAAACTCCGTCCTGCGTCTAATCCAGCCTACCATAACCATTAATATGGTCGTCAAGACTCTGGAGGGCCACATAAATAGAACTTCAAGATAAAAATTGTTTGCTTATATGTCAGATCAGGTTTTTTGTATCATACATTAAATCAGTGTGAAAAGTATTATTTCATTTTAAGAAGTACTCATCGAACAGAGAAAGGTGTACTATTTTAACAGTTTGTTAATGTTAGATTTTTAAAAAATATATTCTTGTGTTTTGAGGACATCCATGATCTGAGGTCAAGATTTAAATATGTTTGAACTAGCTAGTATTTCAGGATATCTATTCTCCGTTGTGAGCTCAGGCTTCATCCGTGTTTTCATCAAATCCGACCAGCTCCTGTCTGCTGTCCCTGCTGAGACCACCACCATATCTCTCAGGTCCGATGGTGTTTTTAACATGATTTACAGTGGAACGTCTGAGGCGTTCCCAAAACAGCTCTGTTTATACTGAGTGAAAAGTATGAGAGCGGAGGCTACACGGGTGGCCTCCGCTCTCATACTTTCTCATTTCACTACATTGTATTTACGAGTTTCAGAGTTAAGTGGTGTAAATACAAATGCCTACATTTTTCAGATTTGTATTTGTAAAAAAAGCAAGGCATGCTTCTTTCCATCTTGCAATTATGGATGACCGTGTTAAAGTAAAATCCCAGTAATAAAATGTTACATTTGCTATCTCTGTCTTTGACTCAGTCTGATGTTTCTTCACGGTGACAGGTCCAGCAGAAGTCCCAGCAGCTCAGATGAGTATGAGATAGACATTGGTGAGGTGAACATGTGTACTCAAGAGGACAAAGGATTTGGTAAGCTTATGGCGTCTTGTTCTTTGGCATCCTGGAGAAGTGTGGGACTTTGTTTTTATGCACAACCTTCATAGTTTGTCATTAAAAACGACAACTGTGAAGGTGGATCTATGGAGTGTATTAGAAACAGTCCTCTCACAGGGCATAAACCTAATAATTTCATTTGTTTAGAATACAAGAACAACCTGCTAAAAGAAAACGCCCCGATGAAGGTGCAGCCAAAAGTCATTGATCTTGACAAAGGTATGCCTACACTCCCCCAAATAAATTCCCCTTTTTTCCCCCCTAACCCTGGTTTTGTTTTGCTTCCTGCAGAGATCCAGAAGTTTTCCAAGTGAGACAGAAGCGGAATCTGAGTCACTGGCAGGTCCAGAGGCTGAATTTTCTCTAGACAAAAAACACATCCACATTACCTTCTGTCGTAGCCAGAGGAAACCAGGGTGGATTTTTTTGGATTGGGTTTTGCCATTATTAGAAATAAAACTTTGCTACAGACCTGCCACGTTTCGGCACAAATAGACTTTCTTTTTAATTATGGTCAGTTTCGGTGAAGACACAGTTCAAATCAAGCCCTAAATGTTAAGCAAAGAAAGCATGTAGATAGGCTGAATGGTAAACAGGTCTTGTTTCAAGCTGCTTCTGTTCTTAAACTTTTGCTTTGTTCTTTATGTCACTTATCTAAGTTAGATGGACTGAAGCAATGCTGAAGTGTCACAAATGTAAGCTGCACAATTTTCATCAACTTCTCAAAAATAAGACGAGTTTTAAGCTCTACGCTGCTGCTTTGTCACTAACTCTTTAAATATCAAACATAAATGACTCCATTAATCCACAGCTATGAATTGAAAGTGAACAAGAGAAACCAATGAACAGAGGCTTCTTCTAAAAGCAGACTCTTCTGTTTGTCTGATTGTTGAATGTTTATTCTTGTCTTGTATCATGGCATCTATTATGGTTGTAGGACAGTATTTCAGTGCTGTGCTTTAAGCATTATATGTTAATTAGACATTTTAGATGTCATAAAGGCACACTTAAATTTTACTTTGTACAGTTTTAGTTCACAGCTTTCTCTGGTCATGAACTCCCCCTAGTGGGGCAGCAAGAGTACTAACATCCATTCCAGTGGGACAACAAATAAATTTTTTAAATTTTTTTTTTTGCTAAAAGGATGCAATTCATCTTTTTCTTTGTTCAGTTTAATGCTGTCTGTAATGAATGTCATTTGTGCTGCTGCACTTTAATATTCATACATTCAAGGAAAAAAAAAAAGGATTTTTACTTTATTTCTTTTTCTTTAAAGACAATGTCTATACACAATGTAATATTTTAAAACTCATTGTGTGCATTGGTCTCTCTACAATTCAAAGGTTACACATGTAAAATTTCTTGACAAAGTGTATATTTCATATAGCGCTGAAAAGATATAAGTGAGATTTGTATGTTGTAACACAAATTCGTTCATCGATGGGTTGTGGAAGCAAAATGAATGCTTGAGTGGTTGTCAATTTTTTTGCCAAATGAAAAAATCTTTAAAAAGTTGTTTGCTTTTGTGTGACTTTTACTCCAATTACACTAAATGAAGACTGCCTTCAGAAATCACCTGAGTGAAAGTGAAATTTAATATCAGTATAAATATGTTTTGAGGCCCTTTGAGGGTTTTTTGAGTTTCTCAGAGTTTTGTTCTTTTGTTGTTTTTTGAGAATATTAGTGAATAAACAGCATCATGAAGACTGAGGAATATAGCAGACAGGACAGGGAAAAATTAAGTGATGTTTAAATCAGATTACAAAGCAACTCAACATAATTATTAGTTATGCAATCCACATATCTGGCATTAATGCAAAGTAGGCAAGAACAAAAGCTGGTGTTTAAAGTAAACCATACAAAGTCTCATTTGCAGTTTACAGTGAGTCCAAACTTTTGGGCCAAATGCAAGCATGAAACGTGGTGGTGGTAGCATCATGCTGGGGAGGTCCTTCTTTTCAGCAGGACGAAGCAAAACAGAGGGAAATCCTGGAGAAACCCTGTAAGAGGTCTCAAAAGTCTTCAAACTGAGATGATGGGTCACCTTTAAGCTGCAGCTGCTTGTGACAGAAAGGTCCAGTCAAAGTAACGCTCAAGTCATGTTTCAAATACAATGGAATACAAGGGCATGCCAAAGTTTTAAGATTTTTATTTGTTGAAGCACAAATAAGCTTTGTGTTGACATTGCCTATAAAATACAATGCAGTACTGAAAAAAATGTTTACACAGGGATGATTGACAGCGGTAAGATTGACAGCGGTAAGACTCTCCTCCTTGGTCTGATTTGTTGCTTGTGAGAGCTGTGCATTTCTGTATATGGCTGTAAAATCACAGGGGAGGAAGCAGGGAAACTTATTTTTTTCACAAATTTTCATAGTCTCATATTATGCTGTCATGACATAGTCTACTGGTAGTTTTAAGAAATATTTAAAAACCTAATTTAAGTTGCCCACAGCAGCTTTACTGATCAATCACAGTTATGACACCATCATGATATGTTCTTTTTGAAAAGAAAAACTGCCATGCCACATGTAGGCAACCAGCTTCTCCATATTATACATCTGAGATACCAAGACAGGACACACACACACAGAGAGAAAAAGAAAATATAAAATCTGTACTACATGCTGAGCATCAAAAAGAAGCCACACCCAGATGAGTCTTAGTTCATAGATCATTTATTCATTCTTTTGTGTCACAAACAATCCCTGAATTCAAGACAAATGGCTTTTTATACACTTTGTATTATGTATTTTTGTACATTTTCTATAAAATACACAGTACTGGCATGTACTTTTGATCCAAAAATGAAACAAACCCTGCCCTGTCTTGTACTGTAGGACAAGTGTTTCAAAGGAAGTAGACAGTCAACGCATTTGCACCCGCTGACCTCATTTCAATAAAGGAATACTCTCAGAATTGGTCAGTTTCCTCCCTGTTTCTACCACACACACGTTTCAAAATACGGAAACACGGTCTGACCGGAAAACTTCTTTAGTTGGTAAAAGTGAGACGAGTGGAAAATCGGGTGCTGCGTGGAGCCTCTTCACAGCAACACAACTAGACTACAGGTACAAACAGGGTGATGACCGAGCAGAAGGAGGATCCGCTCTGGCGGTAATGTTCATTTGAAATTATCAACTGGTTGGCTGTTGTTTCTTGAGTCAACATTACACAAAACAAAAAAGGATGATCTGGACATAGGGAAACCAGGCTACAGGATATGAAATTATAACACTACAATAACAACATGTAGAATTTCTTTTTTTTACCTGAAAACATTATAAACAACCAAGAGCAGCAAACATGTCTTTGTGTCCATCGGGTAAAAAGAAGTTTGTCGTATGCCGATCATGGTCGGTCACTGCTGTGTTGATGAGGTTCAGAAATCTGGACTTGGCGTCACTGGAGAAAAAGTTTGCTGTGTTCTTGATCCAAGTCGTTTCGGTCTTCTCAGTCAGTCATGTTTGTGCGACAAAGGTAGTGCAGGTCTTTACACAGTGCTCAAACCTTTTTTTTTTCTATACACTGAGCACCAGCTGGCTTACTGAGAAAAGATCTATAGAGTCATTACTATCACACAAATCCCTCCAGGGGCTTGATTAACAGAAAAAGAAGAGACGTAGAATCCATCAAGAGGCCAGTAACATGTCTCTCTTTGCTCTCCTCCACCGTTTTTGAGTCTCGCCTCGTCTGTACAAAACATGTTAACGATATATTAAAGCCATAGGATCCGTTACCGTGGAGTGTTGAGAAGAGATGCACCGAGAGTATTTCTGAAGTTTCTGACAGGCCTGGTTCACTGTGAGCCATTTAAGGTGTCAGCCACAGGTTAGACAGAGTCCTGCTGAAGGCTCTCCACAGGTAATAAACTCTCTGAGACCGCTGGTTGAGGGGAGCGGACCAGGCCGGCCCCCGAGTTGCAGCTCACACAGCCCTGAAAGGAGACAGAAGGATGCATTTCACATGGACTCAATGTGAAGACAGAGAGGAATGGCAGTAATTTAGGAGCTCTGTGCTACCTGTGTGTCTAATTCCTGTGGGATGGTGTGCTGCTTGATCCAAGGATGGACCTTGGCCAGCTCTTCTTTCTGCTCCTGGCTGAACCACGGCTGGAGAGGCTGAAGCACTCGCAGTTTTTCTCTGTCTTCTGCCAGCACTTCATTCTGATCCCTGTCAGGACAAAGATTATACTACGTTAAGGATGAACTGATCCGGCTTTTCCTGGCCGACAACAGCTTTTTCTTTGAGCTGCTGACTAAGAGGTTTTGACTTTAAGGATAATGATGAATATAAGAGAAGAAATTTACTTCTCTCATAAAATGAATTACATTCGTCCCATTTATGCCTCAAAGTATATGTCCCTAACCTTTAGCCAGGATTTTTTTTTTTTATCAAAAAAGCACATAAAAGTAAATGATGCGGAATAACCTATTTATGGTCTCAAAAATGATGGGAAGTCTTTGATGCCTTTAAAAAAATAGGGAAATCCCCCGCCCCCAGATTTTTCAGTATTTGCGTCAATCAGGGAACGGAGAGCTGATTGATTAGTCTCTAGTCATCTTGAAGTAAAATAAAATTCTACTGATCTTTAATTGGCTAAGTATAAAGCAAATGGGACTTAATGTAACCCTGACTTTGTAAGGCATTTAATGACAATAGAAGTTTGTGAGCCTATTTATAGCTGATGTTTACCTTGTGTGTATCTGGTAGGTCATCATGACCTGCTCAGGCGTGTGCTGGATCATGCTCCACAAGGAGCTCTCCACCCGAGTTTCAAAGCTGTGTGGCCGCTCCACCGACGCCTCCTGGCTTTTGCGGGCTTTGTGGGACGTGTCTGACGAGTCATTACTGGCAAAGTACTTGCTGCTATGGCTGCTGCCTGTAGGCCAGAATATTTTGCATCACTCTAGGCTCAAGACATCACTTACAGATATGAACATCCTTAGCATGCTTAGTGACACTAAGAAGTCTGATATAAAGACATTCAAGGAAAGATGAGTTTAGTAATACACATCCTGAAGTCTGGAAAGGGTCACAAAGCTATTTCACGAGACTCTGTGACTACAGCAAACCACAGTGGTCTTTATTTACAAATGGAGACAACATAGGACAGAAGAAAAGAACAAGACTGAGCAAAAATGGCACTCAAGGGAGAGTTGTAAACAACGTTTGATCTGAGCTGGAGCAGAAATTCATTTATCTGAAATGCTGAGTGTATTTAAGTTTACTTTATTTACTATTCTACAAGCAAAAGCGCTCTTTCACCACTGTGGTGAATTGCAGGCAGAACTGGATTTGATAAGCCAACGTCTCCCAAACAACCAATCTCCTCACTTTATCCTCCTTATTGAATAAAAACTGGCTTAATAAACTACATTAAAGAGTAGATTCTATTTTCTTCTGTGATGGGGGTAACTGTGTTATGCATTGATGTCAAAGTTTAGTTTCATATCTAATCACTCTTCTGCAACTTTTAACTGCTTTCTGTCCACCTCCCCCCCCCATATATTTATCCATTTTAGAAACAAGCATATAATTTACAGCTAAAAATAGCAAAAATGCTGATAAATAAACTTTAAAAAAAATGATTGAGTGTGCTGCCGTTCTTACCAGTGTGTGAGGTGGATGTTTCATGGGAGCCGGATCCAGATCCCAGCGAACCTCCAGATTCCCCTGATCCAGATCCTGAAGCATTGGATCCGGTTCCTGACCTGGCGTCCTCCTGCAGGAGCAGGTCCAGCAGCTCACTAGACGTCGACCGGGCCTCCTGGTTGCCAGACTCACTTGGTGCATCCCCCTTAAGAAAGAAACAGTTTTCATATTAATGCCACTTCAATCAAGTTACAGTGAGTATTTTAATGCTGATGATACAAGTCATAAGTTCAAGCTGACCTCGATGGCGTGTTGCTCGTGGAGACTCTCAGGGTGGTTGAGTCCAGTGCTGCTCTGCCCCTCGCTCTGTCTGGGAAGCTCTTCCTGCAGGAGGTTGAGCTGTAAAGGAGAGCTGGAGCGAGAGCTGGAAAACAAGGCCTGAGGCCCGGCCGCCTCCTCTTCCTCCCCGATGGAGGACACGGCCTTCTGCGAGGAAAGAAGAAGGCCCGGTGATGTCTGAGTGTGCGGGCCGGTCTGGACCTGGAACTGAGGCTGAAGCTGAGGGAAGGACACGCTGCCAGGAGCGTAGCCTGTTATCATGCTGGGTCCTTCAGGTACAACTGAGGGAACGGAGGGAAAGGCCGGAGTTAAGTTGGGATAGTTAGGCAGGATGACAGCCACGACGGGAGGCATGTACGGGTTAAAGCTCTGGGCTGAAACCAGTGGGAGTGGGCTGTAAAAGTTCTGGACGTTCTGCAGGGGCTCCATCTGAAGCGGCTGCAGGGCCAGCTGGCCCTGACCGGACGGCATGACGTTGAAGTTGTAGCCGAGCTGCTCGGGAGGCTGCAACATGCCAGGAGTTGCTGCAGGTGGCTGTTGTGGTCGGGGCTGATCCGCGGCTGGATTCCCCAGGATGGGAAAGAACGGCACGGGGACGGGGGACGTTTGGCTGCAAGTCTCCACCATCTGAGGCTGTGACGACTCAGAGGAGGGCCACGACGAGTAGGGGACGGGGACGGCAGGGCAGGTCGGGGAGGCATAGCTGTCTGAGGAGCCCTGAGGTTTGGGCCGCTTGTGTCTAGCTCTTCGAGAGCGATTCCAGCCTCCAGCACTTATTGGACGCATATAGTCCCCTGTGATGAAAGAGGGATCCAAAATAAAAAACTTCATTACAATTATATAATTGTATCTTTTAACAAATTAACTTTACACATGAATTACCAGGTTGCTCCTAGTTTTATATCAAGAGTCAAGAATTTCAAATATTCCCAGACAAGTTCAGGAAAAAAAAAAACAACAACACTTTTTTTTGTATTTTCAATGTATTTTGAAGAATACATAGAAACGTTGATCAGGAATTCAATGCAAATACTTCTATAGCGATCAGTCTGTAAAGATATATGGGTGGATGGACAAATTGTGGGACAGATGAATAGACAATGGACAAATAGATGGTCAAAAGTGACAAATGGACTGATGGACAGCCATACTGATAGAGGATGGATAATTGGGCAAATTGAAGATTGATAGGGTTAGGGAGAAATGGGTGGATAGAAAAACAGAAGATGAATGGACAGACAGATAGTGGGTAAACAAACAAGAGGACAGACGGACAAAAGAAAATGATGGATGGAGAGACTAAGTGACAAAGAGATGGATAAACATATGAATAGAAGGATAAACAAAAAAATTTGTCGATGTCTGAAAACACACATTTCTCTAGATTTCTATGGAGCAGAAAGGATTCCAGCGGGAGCCCAGTCCGAGCTCAGTCTTTAAGCAACAACATGCACATACCTGGTTGATGAGAGTGAGCCATCGAGCCGTTTTCCTGCTGCAAATAGGAGCTGTAGGGACTCTGAAGGATGCGATGGCGGAAACGATCAACATATTCCTGCTCCTCCTTCTGCGTGTGAGCTGACAGCACCTCCTTGGTGAGCCCGACCAACCTTCTCTCCTCCGCAGCGGGACTCAGGGTTGGGCGGAAGGGGGTCGCCGCAGGGTCAGCAGGCTCGCTGCCCATTGGGGCATCCTCCAGCGCAGTGGCCTCTGCAAGAAAAAAAAATGGGGAAACGCGAGTTAACCTTTCTCTTCTGTAGAAACATCTAAGACTAGTCACACCTTTATGAAATGCACAAAAATATGTACCATACAGAACTTACCTCTAGACACAATTCAGTTTTTTGTTTTTTTTATCAATTTAATAAAGTATCAGATCAACAAAGAAGTTCCAAAAGCAAATCTCAGCAGTATCCATGAGCCGACTCACTGAAGCAAGTAGGTTTGTATACCTGACTCAGGCTGTGGCACATGGACGATGGTGCTGCTGTACGAACACTGGCTAGTGACCGAGACAACACTCATGGCCTTAGAGGACATGGTGATGTCTGTCAGAGGCGCCCCGACAACTGCTGCAGCTGCAGGGCCCACTGACACCTCACTGTCCAACACAACCACTGGAAAGTGAGGTGAAAATATGTTAACAGAAGCTGAAAGTCTGTTACAGTCAAATGCAAAGACTTGAACGATAATTGCTTTTACCTTCTGGAGAATTTGGAGCACCCGCAGCGCCTTTGGGCTTCTCTTCTTCTGAGGACGAGGAAGAGGTCGTGTCCAAGGAAGGAGACTCGTTCTTTCGCTTCAGGGCTTGACCCACACAGCCCTCCAAATACCTGCAGAACAAAATTGTCTTAGTGACAAAAAACACCAAACACACAATGCTAAACTGGGTGCTTCGGTGTCTGTGAAAACACACCTGATGATATTGTCCACACAGTTGATCTGCTGATAGGAGGGAATGTGCGTTTGCTTCCTGCTTTCTTCATTTCCTCTGACTTCAGGCTTGGCAGCTGAGTGGAGGTGAGCTGCTGCAGAAACAAAAGGTTCACCGGCTTAGCCTTTAATAATAATCTGCCCATTGAAAATGGGTTTCATGGCTGTATGCTGAATAAAATATCAGGCAGAAGGTTTGCATAAGACGTTCCTGACCATGAATGTCTTAAGTATTAATTGAATTAAAAGTGTAAAATACAACAAACTGCTTCAATAAATTTGTAAAGCAAAGGATTTCCTGGAAAGTAAGTCATAGTGGATTCTTTTAATCCACAAAAGATAAAACAGGCTAATGTCACGCTTCCAGAAAGCCATGGTTCTAACTACACTAAAAATCTACTGACCATAAGCAACACAAAATCAGTTTTGATGGCTACAAAAAAATTGTTATTGAAACACCAATTACCAAGTGACTGTCAAGTAAATATTATTGCCAGGATGTAAATATTATGTTTTAGCTGGTATAATGTTGACTTTCTGCCGATTAGAGAAACTTCCTAATAAAGACAAAATACACATTTCCATCTGTTTCTGGTTTGTAAATTCATTCAAGTTGTGCTTCACATTATAATTTTACCCTAAAAACTAAATAAAATTTTAAATGCATAATCAAAAACCTTAAATTTATGTCAAAACCATGACATTTAACACTATGCAACACTAAATTGAGTATTTCTTTTTTTTCTTTTTTTTTGTGGGCTCTAGTGTCCCTTATTTTGACAGTAGGCTGACAGGAATGGGGTAAGGAGAGGGGGGAAGACATGTGGCAAATGCCGCCGGGTCCAGGAGTCGAACCCGCGACGGCCGAGTCGAGGACTCAAGGCCTCCAAATGTGGGTCACGCTTTCCCCTACGCCACCACGGCACGCCCGAATTGAGTATTTCTAAGGCCACTTCACCTATGTTCGGTCTGCCAGGAGGAGCATTTCTTTGGCCGGAATCGAGCTGCGCGTGTTGGCCCCAACTTTTCGATCTGTTCACGTCAGCACAGATCTGCTGCAAGGTCATCTAGGAAACGTGCGCAAGAACACAGAGATTATATCAGCATGAGTAACCTTTGCAGCTAATTTTGAGGATGCGCACTCGACAGGTGCGTTGACTGTCTGTGACGACTCACCGGTTCCCGGTTTGAGTCCTCCCACAGGTTGCCGTTGCTCTCGCTTGAAGAAGCAAAGCTGACGTAATGCTCATGGGAGCCATTACTTCCCAAACTGCCATAACCGCTGGAGCCATTGTTGTGCACCGGCTGTGGACACATCAAACAAGCTTTGGTACAGAGATTTAGCTTTCAGTATAACTAACATGTAAAAATGTGTTTAGTAGATTATTTTTAATAAATGGAATAATAAATTCACCTGAAGGAAAAGCTTATAGATCTTGGCTTGAAGGTCTTTTATTTCCTCATAAGTGACTGGAACGTAATTTTTTGTACGAGCCGCAAACACATCCTCGTTCAGAGGACTCCTACGGTGATATCAGCACAGCCGCATTATCTTCATTATCGAAACATTAAATGAGATGAAGACAAATCTGACAAACTATTGCCACAGCTTACGTTCTGACTTTGTGCCGTCCAATGATGAAGGCCACCTTGCGGCTCCAAGGGTTGATAAAACTGGACCAGCTGGTGTCCAAGGTGATGTAGTCTCCATTCTGACAGCGCAGACGCACTGGAGAGTGCTCAAACGGAGGCTGGCCTGCGTACTTTAATACTACAATAACGCATGAAAAAACACACACACACAACAACAAAAAAAAATCAAAAACATGGTTTTCACACAGTAAACAGATGAAAAAACCCTCTGTCAAATTTCAACTCACATCATTTTCAAAGACGGGACTGTGCTATATGGCAATGTAAACATAATGCTGATTTTTCCTTAGCGTTTAATTTAAATTCTAAATAATTATCTGCTTGTCTTCAACAACACTTGGAAAATTTGCACATTCACACTGCTTTTACATTGATTTTATGCAAAGAATGTTAGAAAGTTTGCTCTGCTGCTTTAAGCACTCACTTTGCCTGTGCATGGACAACATGAGGGGACGGTCCTCTGGGTGAATACAAGTGAGCAACGATGTGCCAATCAGGTCCTGAGGCATGTATCCCAGCAACGGCACAGCCCTGAGGATATTTAGAAAAAAATTAGCTCACTGCCATGTTTTATCACATCCTAAAATTGATGGCTGTGCACATCGCTGTATGCCTGCTCACCTGTCATCAACCTCCAAGAAAACACAGCCAGGGGAGTGTGTTGTAGTGAAGATACGTTTGTCCATAGGAATACGAGGTGCTGCATAAACGAATAACATTTAAGCTAAATAACAATGACGAAAACTTTGATCTGGACAGAACCTTGGTATTGTAAATAGAACAGTTCCATGAATAAATCAAACAAGTGAATGCTATTATTAAATGGATAAGATCTGCTTAATTTGGTGTTATGATAATTTACTGCACCTTCGTAACCAGAGATGATTCGTTCGGCTAATGCCAAGCAGCACGGCTCCTCCTCCCCGTATCCCTGCACCTTCAGCAGGTAAGGTGTGATCCTGAAAGGATTGTAACGCATCTCACCTTCGCGATCCTTGCTTCCTCTGAAACAATATGCAATTTCTTTTTTTAATTTTAAACACAAAAATATGTTAAAACTACAAATACTGTTGAGGTCTCAGTGTATTTTTCACATCTTGCCACAGCTAAAAAGTTACTACGCTTGCTGACATCATCCTCTTATATGAATCCAAATAAACTGACTGCCTTTACCGTGGTGACACCTTCCAAACTCCAAGATGGGACCCTAAAACTAATCTGACCTTTATAGCTGGTGTACATTCACTCCTTCTCAAAGTCTTATGAAATATAATTACCCAACAAGATGGATCTAATAAGGCTCTCAGCTGTGTTTTAAAAACACTCACTGTGGAAACATCAACTTTGTGTTTCATTTAAAAACGGTGTGATCAACATAAAATAAGTATTATTTAACCACATCAGAGTTTGAAAGTACATAATATGTTCTTGAAGAGCACAGTGGTTCTAAACATGATTATGACTTCTTCATAGTTAAGCAGGCCCTGCCGATATAATGTATGAGGCAAATTCTGAATGTTCCTATAAGTGTGAAAGGAAAAACTGACCTTATCCTGCAGAAGAAGGACTTGACCTGCGCACTGTCAAACAGAACTCCAGCTGTAGAAACAGAGAGGAAAGCTTAAGTGTTTGTTCTTGTTTGTTGTGTGCTAAAGAAAACATGATATAAATTTTATATTAAATATAATTTGCTGAAGCAGACAGATTGTGATCCTGTCAACATTGCATACTGTCTATTGCCGCTTTATTCTATTTTGCAGACAATCCAGTTGTGTTTTTCTCCTTTCCTTTAGTTTATTGCATTCAACAAAACTGTCAAAGATGGTTATAAATATGGAAATGTATTAAATGTTAATGGTGTTGAAAATGGCAGAAAATGGCTAAAACAAATGTTTGTATAATTAATTTGCTCTGATATGTAATTACTCCAAGAGCTGTCTAAAATCATGTTTGTGATTTAATAAAAAAACAGAAAGAAAAAATTGGGATGACATTTTTCAATCTTGTTCATTTACCTAAATACCTAATATCTAACTCTATCTCTACATTTCCAAATGTCTTCACATTACCTAAATCAACAAGAACATTGTCCCATGATATACTGAAAGGTGCATCTCGTGCTTTTTCCCTCTAAAAGCAACATTTAAGTAGGGCCCGTGAGCTCCTAATAGGATTTAAGTCATGTGAGTAAAGGGTCGAGGTCATTACTCAGTAATGGTTGAGGGCTTTGCTGGCTTCCTGTGCTGCTGTAGTGTGTTCTAGAAACTGCTAACACATACGTAAACCCGTTAACCCACTGGGGCTTCTCTCCATTACTTATCCCAGAGGAATCCATCTGTCTTCTCTATTAAGAACACTAATTTAATCTGTCCATAAATCTTTAGAAAAAGGTGCCATTTTGTGCATTAAAGCCCAGTTTTGTTTAGCAGTCACTGAGTTCCAGATTTATTAATGTTTCTTGTGCCTCCAAGTGCCAACATCCTTGTTGAAAATGCTGATAGATAATTAAATCCAAGAAGGCATTTTTTAATCATTTTGCTCTAGAATGCTGTTTATTAAGAAAAAAAAAAAAAAAGGAAAAATGTTTCATCATCAAACATACATTGTTTCATATCGCATATTCAAAAATGGATTAAAATCTTTATTTAGACAAAAATCTGCAATGTCACCTAAAAATGATCAATTCAACCATGGAGTAGCCAGAACAGAAAGTAATCAAATAACTTTGAACCCTATTCCCACATCTAGTACAGTAATAGTTAATATAAGTCAAAATTTAATACAGAACAGGGAAAGACTGCAAGATGAAAATGTTTCAAAAACCTACCAGAGTGCGAGTTGCTCCACGGTGGCAGGTGAGGCTGTGCCGTGTGCGAGTAGAAGACGTTGACGTCTTGGTGGAAGAGCAGCTCGACAAACTTTGCAGACTCCAGGTACTTCCTCTTGCAGCACAGTAAGCTGGGAGCCTGCTCCGACGTGTACAACACGCAGCCGCTCGAGAGAGAGAACACCATCACGAAGGAATCCTGTACCAACACAGAGATGAGCAACGACATGAATCAAACAAACACACCTCAACCAAGCAGATGTACAATTCTTTCTAAAAGTGTAGAAAGGTCTTGGACTAATCTTAATTTCATCTCATCTCTTTGGTCTGTTTTATTGGGATTCTGTAAGACAGACCGCCATAAAGTAGTGCACAGCATGGTTTTGGTGGCAGCATCATTCTGTGGGGGGTTGATGTCAAGATGAATAAAGCTAAACAAATATGAAAGATCATAGTTATGAAGGGGGAAGAAAATAGTGTATTTTTATGAATAAGTAACTAAAAAATGCATATGTAGTCAGACCCCTTGAGTCAATAGTTGTGAAAGCACCTTTTGCTCATTTTATACTTTTGGCTTAAGTCTCAGTTTTGAACATTTGTACATCATTTTTCATCCTGCTTTAGGTAAACGCCCAGACTGAATAGAAGTCGACTGAAAATCAATTTTCCAGCTGTGCCACCGATTCTCTATTAGATTTGCTTCTAGACGTTGGATTATCCAACATGTTTTGCTCTTAATCATTCTACTGTAGTACTGACTGTTTGATTACACTTGTTGGTAGGTAAACCTTTGACCCAGTCCTGAGTCTTTACAACTCATAACAGTTTCTTTAAGTTGACCCTGCAATTAGCTCCATTTAATTTCCGATCAACTCTAGCATCCCACCGCGTGACATTGCCACCCTGTTATGCACGAATTTGTGCTGGTTTATCACCTGAAATCCTTGAAAAATACATACAGAAAAACTTTAACAATATGAACACTTCCCCAAGTCACTGCAGAACAACCACTCAGCTGTGGAACATAGGTACATTAATACAGGCATGTTAGTTTAAGAGTGATGTTGTCCAGAACGCCGGAGCACTCAATCAATATAAAACAATACAAATGATTGGTAGGAAAACGGCTTTGAACATCTTTACAGAGAAAAACACAAGGAGTGACGGCTTCCACATGTTTTAGAGCTACATGCAAATGTGAGCGCATACCGTGTTTTTCAGGTTGTGCTCAGAGGTGACCCTCTCCAGCTCTTCCAAGGTGCAAACAGTGGCATCTTTTCTCTGGTCTTGTCCATTCTGCATCAGCAGTTTGTAGTATTCACTGTTGGCTATAGATGATAACGCACAGTTTAAAATAGAAAAGTCTTACAGTTTATCATGACTTTCCAGGAATATCCACCTGATTAGCGGGGTTTACCTTGCACTTGCTTGACACAGTTGAGAGCGTAGTTTAAGGCCTCCACAGTGCTGGGTTTGATGTGGCTCCGTTTCTCAGATGGAAGCCTCTTTTTCATCTCAGCCACTGTGCTCACCACTTCTCTATGGGCGTGGCCTCGTCCCTTGACAGCAGACTCGCTGCTTTAAAAAAATAATTACAAGAACAGCAAGTAACTAAACAGAAGTAACACGTCAGATTAAACAATCAAAAGGGCAACAACAAAACAGACATTAGGAAGGCGCGTATATGTTTTCAAACTCAAAGATAGGGCCTGATTTCTCTGAAAGTATGAGATGAGTTGAATGTTGGGTTTAATTGCGGAAAAGTAACCATGTTGGTAATACTCTAGTATACCTCTACTGAGTTACTTCGTGTTTCTGAGGCTTAAGCTACAAAAATAAGCAAAAATTTGTATTTCTATTAAACAACTTTCTTTTTGTTTTCTTTAAAATAAAACTAATAAAAATTCAGCCCTTATTTTAAATGGTTAGATATTCTCCTGACCCCAAGGTGTCCTTTAATTTTGAAGCCAAAAGTTCAGTACAGAAGAAAAGTAAGTAATTACCTCTTGGTCGACGGTGAGGGACATTCTCTGGCGCTCCCTGGGCTTTCATTGGTTGAGGAAGAAAGATCATTGGAGGTGCTGGTCATCTCCTCATCTTCCTGCCCCACTTCTCCTATTAAAGCTCCTTGTCCCTCTGCTGTGAGGTCCTGCAGATGCAGTTCCCCATCCTGACACCCAGATGTGCCCCCGTCTGCTCCTTCACCCTCTGCTGGGCCCAATGGCAATGCTGGCTCCTCCCCGCCTTGACCCCCATCCCCTCCTGACATCACCGAACTCTGGTCGTACATCAACAGCATATTGTCCGGTTAAAATTGCGACAAAGTGTCTTCATATGTTTAGGGGGAAGAGGTTCCATGTGGTGACAATAAATTGACAACTCAGGTGAATGCCGAGTCAAGGATATGACGCTGTGTATCGAGAACTGTAAGATAACAGAACGTAAAGGTCGACTGTAAGATCCATAATCAGAAGAAAGGTCTAGATTTACTTCCTGGAACAACAAGAACCTGCACAAAACCATTTACTTCTTTTAATATTTATGGACTGTGCACAAGTGCAATCCATACAATAACTCATTTTTATTGAGGATTTCCTTCACTATAGCGAAAAAAAAAACAAAAAACTGTCCAAACCAACTCAGTCCTTTGTGAATACATAGGTGTGTCTGTTGTTAAACTATTAAAAGGCAGTTTTGGGACATTGGTACTACAGTGAAGCACAGTGAGAACAATTATGGAGAAAGATAGCAGTGGAGAACCTTCTCAGAGTGGCCAGAAGGTCACCAAAAATCCAGAACAACATCTAAATCACTGATATTGCCTCAGCTCCAGTCAGCATTAATGATTCAACAATAACAAAGACACTGGGCAAAAATGGCCTTGGTGTCCCTATGGTAACAGCTTTTTTGATACACAATGGCACTGAAGCTCAACTCTACCTTCCTTTACTTTAATTGGATGAGGTTAGGTTAATCATTTCATGAAACTAATGGGGTCTATTGTAACAATCTAGGGTCATCTTGACTTAACTGCTTTCCTGTAAATAACATTATTAGGTCAACATTATTCTGTATGTGGATCTGCAGCTCTTTGGAGTAAAGTTGTTGTCCATTAAGTGAGTTCTAAAAACACTAAGACAAGCCTAAACCCGACTCTGCTCAGCAGACATTCACACTTAATGCATACCTGATGTTGAACCATCAACAGTTTCAGCCATGCACAGAAAACTTGAATTTACCTACAATTAACCTTTTTTTCCATTTAATGTTTTAAATACTCAAATCAGAACAAGAAAAAACTACTTCAGCTTACACTGCCTTTGCAAAAATACAAAACACAATTTTTTTGTATGTTTTGTACTATGTTCAGAATAATGTTTCTATTTTGCAAGCAAGGACAAATATAGTCTGCCTCCTTATCTAATACTACTGCTGTGTCTGATTATCACACCAACTTGCTGCCATCTGACTCACTCCCATAAGCATCCATTTACACTTGAACATTGTCAGTCATCATGACAGCAATAGTGTGATACTCGGTTGTGTAACTACAGCAATTACAAATGATTTTTAGTATTAAATTATTACATCAAGTCAAACTCAGCAGTTCAGTTGCAGAGATGTAGACCTTGTTATATACAAATAAAACATCAGATAAAAGTCTTTACTCACACATTACTTTAAGCAACAGACATGTATGTGAGCTCAATTACCGCTGTAAACATATGATCATCTGACTTGGCCTTAATCCTGCAGCACAAAAACAAGGTTGATTCTATTTTTAGGTAGCTTCGACTCAGGTGTAAGATGTTGGTTAGGTACTCTCACATACAGTTCCACCTGAAACATTCACACCTCTCACTTTTTTCTAGGGTGAAAACTTTTTCTAAGTGATTTGAGTTACAATCTGCACACAGTGCACCAAAGAAGAAAACAAGCAACAAACACACATACCCTAACCCTCACAGGGAAGAGCGGTAGACCTCTCATGACAGAAATACAGATGTCGGAGCAGAACACAAGAAGAAATATAGCTGCAATGAATGTCGACTATGTTAATGCACTCTACCAATCAGGTCTTTATTTTAGTATTGCCAGACAGCAGCTGCTACTCACTAAAAGAGTCATAGATGTTAGATTTATTTTGCCATAAGTACGACAAATAGCCAAAGTAACAAAGGAGTGACTTCAGGAGCAGTTTGTAAATGCCCTTGGGTAGCATTGATGGAGCCGAGACCTAACATCTCTGGAAAAACCTAACAACGGTTGTCTGCTGATGCTGCCTATCCAACCTGACTGAGCTTGAGAGGACGTGCAGAGAATAGGAGAAAGCATCCAAACATGAACGTAACAAGCTTATAGAGATACTCCCAAAGATGTTTAACACATTTAGTCACAGGCTTAAATACTCAAGTATCTGCAATGAACAGAATACCTTCTAGTAGGAATGTAGTTAATGAGTGTGCTAAGGTGACTTTTTTTGTTAATGTTATGCATGATTAACTTAGAGCTGCCTATGAAAACAGGTAGGTTGAGCTGCAAGACTTTTGCTGTTTGTGGAAGATTAGATGGTGGATTAAATGATTTAGCTTACAATACTGTTTCCCAATAGTCAAAGATTTTCCAAAGAATGATGTCACTAAAGCTTAACACGCTGCACAATTAGCTTGCTAAAACAAGTATAACAGCAGTTACATAAAATATGGAGGTGGAAGATGAAAGTAGATGAAAATCTCATGTCTACATCTTAAAAAAACAAAAAAACTCTACACAGTCTTTCTTTTCACTTTAGCTCAGGTTACTGTCTCCATGTGCACTGCTTAAAAATTACAGTTATAATACACTTTTCTGACCTAAAATTATATTTTAACCAAAAGCCTGCAAAAAACTGTTATGCTAATAAAAATGGTAGACAACAGAAGGAAATAATAATATCAAAAGATGTTCTAATAGAGAGCAGATATGAGATGCAGCTAAAATGCTACCTGTTATTATGTTAAAGTAATTTATCTTAATGCAGAATGATGACTTAATGTAGCATAACTGGTCAGTAGTTTTTATTCTATTCTTCCAAACAAATTATACACACGACAGTGCTTTGTTTAGTAATGAATGATATATCGACACCAATTTCGGTATCGGCTGGAATTAGACATTTTTTAACATATTGGTATCGGTCTGGTAAATAAAACCAGGCTGATTTTAACAACCAATATTTGTTTTCATCTTGTTGCCATTTGTTTCAAGTCATTTTCTTTCCAAAGGTGTCAAAACAGTAAAGAAAATAATATATATAATTCTGGTAAATATCGGTATTGGATCTTGATATCGGTCTAAATTTTCATATCAGTGAATCCCTACTTTTTAAATCTGTCCATTCAAATTCCTGCAACAGATTACAACAGAACTATTTACATTGTGTGTAAGTGTGTTTATTCTGCAGACATCTTTTCAGAAACCAGGTTTTCTGGGGTCCGTTTTCTCCCTGTTGTTTCCACAACCAGAACTAGGGACAAACCAATTCAAGGAGAAAAATCTACTTCAGAAAACTACCCAGATCAACAGGTAGTACTTTCTGAATGTTCTCTGACCTAAAAGGTGGAGGTTTGAAATGGGAATGGTATTATTTAGGGTTCATTTTTATTTTGTTATGACATAATTTCTTTGCAAAATTCAGCTCTGCTTGTCATCTGCCTTCGTGATATTCTTGTAGCGCTACATCCTCAGAGTGTTGGTTTGAGGCGGCACAGTAAGTTGGCTGGTGGTGACTTACAGCAAGATGGTCAAATCCTTTGTCTTTATGTATGCACCTTCAGTGATTTAAACTTAGGATTAGATGATTCATCCCAAAACCATTTACATGCACAACCCAAGAACACTACTGTAAAGTTTTTGACTAACCCATAAATAATCATTGCTAATTATTTCAATACTCAACAGAGAAAATCCCAAGATTAGCACTTACTATAATGACTGATAAAATATTATTTCTAAGTATTCACTTCAGTCAAATCCATTTAGATTTCCTGCAGTCATGACTGCACCTGCTTCTCACCAACTTCAAGGAAAGTTAAAGGAGATAAATGAAAAATAACTAAATATAAAATATATAAATAAACCAAGAGTTTACGACAAAAAAATAAAAATAAAACCTAATTTATAATGGAAATAGGGAAGCTTAAAGAGTTGGGGGTGGGAAATATAGTTTGAAATAGTGAAAAGGCAAAATTAATGAAATTATTTTTAGTTTTAGGGAAAAATCTGATGAAATCTGGAGAAAATCAAGTTAGAGGTTGATTACTGTAAAAATGCATCCTTTTTTAAAAAAAAATCAAGTGGAAAAAAGCTAAATCAGATGAAGGATCACATTTATGATCTCGAGTTAGTACAATTTACTCCAGGTTTTTGAAAATATTACAAAATATTCTAATGATTTAATTTACAAAATAAGTTTCAAATAACATTTTCTTTATTTATACTCTGATTGCAAACAATAACTTGAAAACTTCACATAGAGTTATTATAGAAATTGTGCAAATCTCTAACCCAATCACACCTCTGATTTGTACCAAAAAATAGATAATAAACCACAACAACCTACAAACGACCACAACACAGGTCTGAGGTTTCCCTCGCCCCTCCCAAGTAGAACCCACTGACCCCAATAGCGTCCATAATCACCACACGTCACTTCTTGATACGTGCAGAAAGAAAACCAAACATAAACCAGCAATCCGTAAATCATTGTCGTTTTAACTTGTCTAAAGTGACGTGCATAATCTTCCCTGTGTCTATTTTAGAAGACAATACAATAAACTAGAATTAAAATGTTTCCAGAAAATTTCAATACCGTAATTGTAACTTAATATGTAGTTTTAGAAGCAAATGCTACACATATAGCCTCACGCTCAACTAGTATTGCTTAGGATTTGCATGTGGTAACTGAAATACAATGTCACTGTATCGGCTGATTTTTGACTGCAAGCAAACCCAGCGCGACTGGCTAGCAGCATGTTACACGGCTACAATATTAGCAATACAAACTAGTAACGATTGCTTTTACAAATTGTCTTCAACGCTAAATACCCACTTGAACTTGTATGTCACATTATTATAATACTATCTTAGCATCATCTAATAAAAGACAACGAGTACATTACTTTTGTTTACATTCACTTGCTGAAGTGCATAGCTAGCCTTTCCAGTTCTAGCTAACTCCAGAACTCCATCTCAAATTACATTTATTTTGAGAAACACTTACCTTTTGAGATCCACGTGAATCTTAGGTTTAATATCCAAAACTTAGGCGTCCACAAAATTGATAATTGATTGGCCATCCAGTAGAAAGTGAATATTTTTTCGTTGTTTCCCTGTTACGCGTCTTATAACGTCATCCAGCCCAAACCGTTTGACACAAATGTGCAACGTGAGCCCGGCGTAGAGTGGCCCCGCCCTGTCAGTGGTGATTGGACAGGCAGAATGTGAAGCTGTTGTTTGATTGGACGTGTGGGCGTGTCCCACACCCAGGCTTGCCAGAAACCCGCGGTCGGTGCACGTGTATCCCCATGTTACGCAACAGGGATACAACAAGCCAGAGCAGACTGCGCAAGCATTTTTTATTCACCCCGAACTGCCAAACTCACGCCTCTGCAACTGAATGAATAGTCTGTGCACATCTCTGTACTTTCCTGATGGAGTGTCGTTTTGTGTATGTTATTCTATGAAACGCTAAATCTTCACACTTTAAATTCAACATAATCCTGAAAGCTCAGGGCAGAGTACAATTTGAAAATGACTGATCAACTGAAGACAAAACAAGGAACAAGAACAAACCCCTTATCTTTAAAACCAGGTCAAAGCTGATGGTAAGATGTAGGAGCTGAAGATGGAAAACCTTGAAGGAAATCTGTAAGATGTTACAAAAGACTTGATATCATGGGGTTCATATTCTACCAAGATCATAACTAATTTCACCACCAGAGTCACAAATGAATTGTATCAATGAAAACAGAATTCATTAAGATGATCTATAAGCTAAATTTATGAGGGGGAAAAAAAACTACAAAATAGATCTCTTTACATTACAATGTGCTTAAGTTGTCTTGGAAATATTAATGGGCCAGCCATCCAGGGTAGCATAGGGAAGATGGAACTTTGGGTAGGTAAAACCAAACTTGACTTTTTGATCCACTTATGAAATATTATAGTGTAAGTGAACACCCTGAAAACACTTGACCTGGAGATGGCAGCAACATTTTGTTGGGAAGTTTTACTTCATCAGGTAACGGGAGGCTGGTTTCAGTTGATACAAAGGTGGATGGAAGTACGGTAAATGGCTGAAACTTGAGATTTACATTCCAGAGAAAGACCATACCCCAAAGACTATACCAGAGTTACAGTCCTCCCTGCACGGTCAGGGCTAATATTGAACTGTTCCAGTCAAAGCATATTAGAAAAGCTAAAGTCCAACAACAGTTCCAAATGAGAATCTGTTGGAAAAAATAATCAGTCTCCAGTCAGTCATGGGATGACTGGGAAAAAAAAAATCTGTCTGTAGTGTTCATGAATAGGACCTCGAGGAATAGTTATGAAGAAGAGGCTGTATGGTTAGGGAATCTCACAGTCTTAAGTTTGGATTTTTGCAGAGAATGTGGCACTTTTGGCTTCTTCACGCCCTAGCCGTCAGCTTGCAACTGGACAGTCTACAATCGAGTGTGAAATTGGCTGGGTTGAGAGACACAAAGCCACAAAAAGCTGGAAGAGGAATTGGGTCTCTCTCTAAGACCTTTCACCCCACGACCTGATTTTGGATAAACAGAAGACAATGCATGGATGGAGATACTTTCCTTCTAGTTTGACCAGGTTTGAGCTTTTTGCAAAAAAAAAACCATCCAGTGTGTAGATGAGCAGAGCTGGTAGAAACATGTCAAAAGACATGAAGCTGTAAGTGCAGAAAAAGGTGGCTCTTCTTATTGTGCCTGTAAGACAGACCTTGCTTAATCAGTAATTGTAAATGCCCTGTACTTGTATAGTGCTTTATCAAGTCCAAAGGACCCAAAAGCGGTCACGCATCCATTCATACACACACATTAACATGTTGATGTGCTTTTCGTGAATGAAAAGTATTAAAAATATTTTTGCTTAGTAGACAATAGGACAGACAACCTTTGTAAATTATTAGGAATTTCTAACATGTTTTAGAAGGTGGGGAAAAACTAAATAAGCACAGGACTTTAATATAAATTGAATCAATTTTATTCAAGCAACAGCTTTTAAAGGCCACAAAGTACAATTGCACTTTACCAGACAATTTCCCAGCATGTAATTATAAGGCTTAAAAGTTAAAAGGTGTCAGATTTCTGTGTAAATAGAAAGGAATGACAACTGATAACATGGCTTACTGTATGCAATAAAAGTATTACCTATAAACTATTGTCTATAACCTAAGAAAGGCCACAATACATTAATTACTCCAGATCATGGATGTATTTTGAAGGGTAAGTTTAAATAAGAACTAGATATTCTGAAAATGCATAAAGAAAAAACAAAACAAAAAAACACACTAACAGTCATGGAAAAATTTATTATACACAAAGTAAGAAAACTCCAAATCCAGTGTCGAATAGCATATTACAATGAATTGTATTAATGTTTAGCAGTAGCAAGAAAAGCACCATAAAAAGCATTTGATTAGTTCTACATTTTATGCACACAAATTTATTCAACACTAAAACTAAAGTGTCACATGTGGGAGGTCTGTTATCAGATATAATAAATGCAGGTGTGACATAACCGGAGAGGTTATTAAAGGTTATGTTCAGCTGAGTAAAGACAGCGGTTAAGTCTTTGACAGTTTGAGCATTTGAAGGCACTAATGTGTTACTGGCTTGAACAGATGATTAAAAAAATGGTTTTCTGTATTTGGCAGTTCTCATTTGGTAGACCTTTAAGACATCAGTCTGAAACTACATTTTCTTACATCACTGTGTTTGGACATTACACAAAATCAAACTTTTTAACATGTTTCTGAGAATCTCTGAGACAACCCTCCCGTTATTACTGTTAAGGCCTATTTTTTTACTTGTTTTTTTTTTTTTTAAGTAAGGTCATGTGGCTGGCTGGTCTTTGCAGTTAAGCACTTATCTAAACATAAGCTTGTACAACATGAAAGTGCCAAGGAGAAAGTAAATAAGAAACTTTGATAAGATGGTTTTAAAAGTTTTTTTACTGATTAGTACTATGTTTATGTGGATAACCTTTTACATCAATTGTATTTTCTGTTATAACTATAAGTGACTTAATAAGCATTTAGCCATGTGCAAAAAACACAAATGGATATTAAATCCCACTGTGCACATGTTCACTGTAACCATTGGCAAAACAACCTAAATCTTTAAAAAAAAAAAAAGAAAAGAAAAAAGGAGACATCAAAATACTGGTAATAAGAAGTTTGAAAAGCAAAAACCTCTATGTGGTACAAAAGGGGCATTGCAAACTAATACAATCAAAAGAAAAGGCACGTTTCTTAGCCAGGCACACGACATTAGTGACTATGTATAATATAATAACATAAGCAGAGAGATTTTACAACAATATCCTTCTCTTCCAGTCTCAAGAATGAAATTTGTGCATGTGTGTGTTGTAAGTCGCAGAGGAAAAAAAGCAGTTTTAATACAATCCTTTACAAATACACACACAAACACCCAAGTCAATCCAAGATAAGAAAGGAAGACCCGTGGAAAGGTGAATAATGTGATCATTTGATTTCTTTTTGAGACCTGAAGCATACATATTGCCCAATTCTTCTTTACCTCCAATCCTCTTCAATCTGCCTCAGTTTGTGCAGGCCCAAACTGTAAAGAAGAAGAGTTTTAAGAAGCATATTTGTAAATTCATATGTAGTTTTAGACAATGAGAAATGCGATGTTGACTACTGATACAGATTGTTTAACATATCAATTTAGTGCTGAAATGTGATATACAAATAAACTTTATTGATTGATTAACATAAGCAGTTTGTACAATTTTTGTCTTTTGGTTCCACTTCTTAATTATGAACCATTTTTGGTTCATAATTAACACCTTTCGGTTGTAATGTGATTACAATAAAAAAAATTTAAAGATAAAAAGGTCTTTGCAACACACTATATGAAAGGCTTTTTACAATACAATATGACACAAACTTTAAGCATTTGGCAAATGGGAACTCAAACTAACAACAAGAAGACAGCTTTGTCTTAATACTCACTAATAATGATGATGATGATGATCACTATTACAGCTATCAAGATGGCCCACATCTAAAAGGAATCAAATTTGGCAAATTATTAACACAAAATTCAGATAAACTGTGACACGCATTTTTTTTTTTTACGTTTATTTTCATGCAGTCAGGTAAGATCTATTATAATGCCAGAGTTACATAATCACAACACTTTATTATCAGTAGTGAATAGTTTGCTAAATTTAAGACCAGACTAGTCATCTACCTTGCAGTTCTTCCACCAGTACTTCCGTTTCAGCTTAGCTGCACTGGTCTCAAACTGGGAGGCTCCAGCCTGCAGTGCGTCTGCTCTGTCATCCAGTTCAGACAGTTTCTGATCACGTTCCAGTACTTTGTCCACATTAACGCGCATAATATCCACTACCTACACAAAATAAAAACACAAAAACATACCAATATACAGAGAATATATTTTGTAATTTGATATTTCGATACTTGTAAATGTTTTTAATCCTTAACAAGGAAAAGAAAATAAAGTTCAGGACTGTGCACGTGTATTACCCTAAAAATTATGACATTATAGTTATGAATATGAAACATCCTTAGGAAATGTTACCTAACAACATCAATTAAGACATATCCCATCTTGCAAGGAAAGGTAATTGGTAGGTTGTTTATCTTACTGAGAGTTCACTGTGACTCAAACAGACAGCAGTCTGCGTACAGAGTCACTGGATACACGTAACCCACATGTTCCACTGATCCACAAAGCTCGCTACTGCCCCTCCTCCCTGACTGAGCTGCACGGTAGAGGAGCGCATAAGCCCATGCAGGCCTTACGTAAGGACAGAGATGGTGATTATATAAACCTCTGACAACCAATTGGAAACTGTGTGACAGACTGAGGTTAAAGGTCCAGGTGGGAGGGGTAGACCTCTAGGAGAAACACAAAATGGAGAAGAAAAGGACAGTAATGGAGATTATGAAGGAGATTTGGCTACTTTTTAAAACTTGATTTTCTTAATGACTTGTTGTGAATAGAAGACCTTTAAACTGTTCAACAGATGGCCTTCCCTGAATGTCTTTTGGCAATGCAGTAAGCAAGCAGCACGTGTGGAGGTAGAACGTTTGGGAGAAACAGATTCAGTCTGGTTAATCATGGCACTGATGCCAAGGGTTATGTAAGTTTCTGCAACAAAATGAAAAGGGAGAAGGGGAGGGGCCGGTGGGAGGGCGCCAAGTGACACAATCAATCTACATTGAATTTATTATTCAATATTTGCTTTGAACTTGGAACGGAAATAAAAGCCTAATTTGTGTAAATTAACCATTGCGGATCAAAAGTAGCCGCTTGTGCAGGAAGCAGTCACACTAGAGACATAGTGATTTGTTTTTGTGTGTTTTTTTTAAATTCCTTTTTGAGTCATCATTGAGTGAAGAGCTAAAATGTACCTTACCTCATCCACTTGGGCCTGTGTCTGCTGCAAGCGCTTGTTGCTCGATGCAGCAGCAGAACCTTCTGGACCAGGGGCTGACCTGATAAATCGAATAACACATATCAAAAAAAGACTATAGGCCAAATGCTACAACAAAATCTTCATCTAAAAGCAAATGGCATTTTTCCCTCGCTGGCCAATAGTGGGAATCTTATTTTAATGATCACTTATGTCTTGTTAGGACAAGCATGTACCATAAAACCCAGTAATTAACCCTTCATTAACCCACAAAATGTAATAATTTACACCAAATATTAGATATTAGTCAAAACTATGACAGCTCTAAATTTATAATCTTTTGTCCAGCTCTCTTTCTTAGTTGCCAAAAAACACTTCCCAATTCATTTATTTTGACTACCATGGCTCAGATGAATGGTCAAGAAAAAGTTGAAAGATCTCCCAAACCAAGGCGGCAAAAATTATGTGAAACAGTGACGGTCACACTAGTATCTTTCAACAGTTCTTCTGTAACCAAAGCTGTGTGAACTTTAAGTTATTCTTGGGATCATTGTCCTGTTTGAAACTCCAATGACACCTAAGATTTAGCCTCGTCTCAGGTGAGTGTTTTCTCTTCTTAGCCTGAATCTGTCTCGCCATCGACAGACTACAGATTCTTGGTGTCAGAGAAACCGAAGCGGTCCCAAAGCACCACTGAGTCTTTGCCATGCTTCAGTATTAGCAGGGTATTCTTCATTCTTTCGTCTCCTACTATAGGCTTACTGCTGATTCAAAGTCCTGAAAGATTCTGCTTTGATTTACTGCTATAAAGAAAAAAAATCCTCAAATAATCTCTAGTTAACTTATAAAGTTAGTGGAGTATGTAGTGTATTAGACATGAAGCCTTTTGATATGACCCACAAAGTGAAACTTTAGTTTTAATGGCCTCAAAAATCTACCTGAACAAAAACATTATATAACGATATAATATAAAAATTACATTGTATATCCGTGACACAGAACAAGTGGGATATATTGATTCAATGAAAAGAATGAATAATGTTGGTACCTTTCACTATATTGTGTGGCAGCCACACAATATTTTGAACTGTAAGACTCATTGCTATATTAATATGTGCATTATCAATCACAATTACCTGGATTACCTGGATGCAATAGTTTCTGGGCAATTATATTTATTGGATTAGGCATTCACAGTATGCATGCCTTTGGATTTAACCAGTTGGACTAATTATTATTGATGTACAGACCTGATATAGATTTTGGTGATCAAGATGCAATAACGTAGTAGACACTTTGATGATGTAAACAACACCAACAAAAAAGGCCACAGGTTTATGACAACCAACATTTTTACCCAAATATTGCATAATATTTGGGTAAAAGTATTTACCCAGTGATACTATATGTGAGAAGACAAAATAAAAATAATTAAGGCTGAAACGATTCCTTGAATGATTCAAATACCTCAATTATTAAAATTCCTCGAGAAAAATGTATTGATTGATGACAATGCCCGGGTTTTCATCGTTTTTGGGGGACTAATAGGCATCCTTAAAATGACTGGCGCGATGCCTGGAGTACGGCAGCCTTTCACCTCTGGGAGCTGCTGGTTCAGAGCAAACGGCGGGAAGACTGCTGCAGGAGTATTTATACTCATGAGCGGATAGACTGAACACGGCGGGCGGCTGAGTAGTTGATGGTTACAGTGTAAGTATAGCTTTACAATAAATTTAATTTCATCCCAGTCTCAACAAACGGGTGGCGGAAATCATTGTGGAGTTACATGGCTGGTAGATGAGTTTCTGAATGTGACGGACGAAGGTGCCGTAAATATCCTGTATTGCTCCCCCCAGACCCCTGTTCTTACGTTCGTCCCCTGGTCCACCGGCCCTCGGACTTACATTCGTCTGTCCCCTAGTCTATTTCCTCCTCTCCACCCCCATCTTATGTTCGTTCGTTCGCCTGACCCCCCGTTATGCCAGATTTACCAATATTTTATTTTATAATTGTTTTTTTTATCCCATTACTCAATTAATCTTAAGAATAATCGATAGATTACTTGATTACTAAAATATTCGTTTACAACAGCCCTAAAAATAATGCAAGGCTTGATGATAATTATGTAAATGACAGTTTTCTTTAGGACAGACTAGATTTTAACATGTTTTGAGAATTAATTTTTACCCCAAGCTTGTAGCAAAATTCAGGTTTAATACCTTTATAGAAATATTACTATATCTAAATACAACAAAAAGTTGCACTATTTTGATAGTATTTAAAACTTAAATTAAAACCAGCCATTTATTCTTTTTAAACTGTACAGTACACAGGTTTCTAGTTTTGTGCTTCCTTGCCCTAAAAGCCTTTGCACAGTGGTAGTGTACTGCCACCTTTTGACATGACACATAATTACACTGAAGTGACAACAGCATCATACAGTTATTCTTAAAGATCTGAATACAGTTTATGCATAATTGAAACATTTAGTTAAAAATGTATATCGACTCACAAGACTCAATATGCAGTTTAACTGGTAACCTGTGTGGCGACAGAAAACTGACTAGCCCTTTGTGCCAACATGTTTTGTGATAATTACAAAATGGGTTCAGAACAAAAGTAATCTGGGAACAAAAACAAAATGTCTGAAAAGAATGCAGCATATTACTTACATTCAATCAAACAAATCACCTCCTAACTTTTAAATGATTAAAACAAGTGAGAACCCGTTGTTTATCCTGCCTAAAGAGCATCTGTCAGTATGTAGAATACATGATGCAAAATCATTATGTTTATGGTAATAGGCAATGGATATAATTAACATGTCTTCACTTGGAAAAAAGCAGATAAAGTCAAATATCTTGTGTACAAGCATGGCGGTGGAGAGCTAATAATATGGCCTTGTTTTTTTTCCTCCCCAACAACAAGACTTCTGTATTTTGCAGTCAGGGTTGTCTATGATGACCTTCCCAAGCAAAATGTAAGGCGGGGCTGCAGCCTAATTTGGATCTCCATCTCAGTTCTCCATCTCAGTTCTCTGTCTGTTGAGTACAAGGAACAATGACGCACGGAACGTCTGCATAGGAAGATGTTGAAAGTGTGGCCCATACATGTGAGAATTTGTGCCAATATTCCTAACCGATACTAATATTTCTATTACAACCGATGACTACACAATGTTGCTTCACTGCTTTAGTTAAACACCCAAAATCCTGTATTGAATCACTATAACATGCACAAACAAATATCAGAAGGCCAACCCACTTACCTCCCCAAACACAAAGAGCAACAAGGTAAGAGTAAACATTGGTTACTAATAATATTAATAGTGATATGTTAAAAAATTACTGCCATCAACTGGTACTGGTGTTAATGCCGATATATCATGCATCCTTAGGTGAAAGTCATCATTTTAAAATTTGATATAATTATATTTAGTAATCAGGATTTATCATTTTGGAAATATTGCAAAACAAAACAAATGCTTTACATATCTCAAAGGAAGCTAAGCAAATCTCAACTATTTTGATCTCGGTGCTTGTCTTTCTTTACACCTGACCAGATTTGATAATTATTATACACCACCAAAATCACAAAGGTTTGCCCGTTAACCTTTAAGCCCTTAACTGTTGATATAAAGTTGAAGGGGCTACTTTGAACATCTACAGCAACAAAATAAAATAAAATAAAAACTTAACCTGCTTCAGAAAATGTCTGATTGAATTCAGAAACTATATCTCTACATTTATTACCTAATAAATTTATGTTCACTTTGATATATCAACATATTACTGCTGCCACTGTATTTGTAATAATGGTTGTTATAAAATTTTTATTTTTACTTTGCAGGGTTTCCCCCAGTGTTTTATAAGCCTGGCAGGCTTTACTTGTGCTCCCACCAGGCTAAGCATTACTTATTTATTTAAGGCTTTTTAAGATGTTATATTTGATCAATATTTCAATAACACATAATAATCAAGTGATATTTTCAAATTTCCTGTCAACTTTAAACATTTTTAACTCAAAAACATGACAAGCTGCTGGATGAATGACTTCCCTGGCACCCAATCACAGGGCTTAGCAAGTTTTCTGGGGGAAACCTTGCTTTGCTATATTCACCCTGTAATAATCTCTGCAAAATGTAAACATCTTCAGTCATCTTGTATCATTTATGTAATGTTGCGTGAGAAACCTTGCATTAGCTCTGTTAGTGACTCTATCAGGGATGGAAGGATGAAAAATGCCAAGAACTGAGGAGTAAAACTGAGGAGTAGGGAAGCCAATTCTTTATGAATGCCATGTTGTTTACACATGCCTTTTACTGTAGCCGCCTTAACCACATGACACCACCCAAAAGCTGCTACAGGCAGTTTATTCCTTTTTCAAATAATGTCGTTAACAACATAATATTCATCCCATTGTCTATGGGATAATTCAAACTATAAGTAAACAATTAAGGTCATCTTTGAGCAACAATTTTATTGCTTTACTACTACATAATAAAATTATTGTACAGCATTTACTATGAATCACCTGAAACTGAAATTTGAGAGAACAAGAAGTTCTGCTAAGTTTCAGTAACAGTGTGAGAAAAAGTGGGATTAGAAAAACATCCTTGATTCATTACTAAGATATTTCTAAAATTATCTTTAGCAGTTAAACATGAGGATTTATGCAATAATTAAATAATAATAATAATAATAATAATAATAATAATAATAATAAAGACATATGCATATTATTAAATGCACTGTGTAGTTTTTGTGTCAAACTGATCATTTCTGGAGAGAAGAGAGTTGCTAAGAAGGACAGGTATAAATATAGACATCAGGTGTGAACATCAGTCCACTTTAAATCTTCAACATGCATGAAATGTTGGTGATGCAATGGAAATATTTTAAGATACCAGCATCTTGAATATGGAAGTCTGTTGATAAGAGGTTTAAAAAAGTAATATAGCACCAGGGTGTACAACGAAAATAAATCACATATTCAGGGTGTTAGGAAGCATTGTATCCTGCAAATTTGGATATGTTGAATTAGAACAAGAAAGCACTTTGTAGCATATTTGCTTTGTAATCTACAAAATATCCACTTTAAAGAATCAGGTGAGGGTAGCAACAAAGATAAAGCTTTTCCAGAATGACACCAACAGCCATTTTTTTGAAGTCTCACCTGCAGATTCCGATTTTAATTTAATTTAGACTAAAGCTCAGCTAGAAGTAGTTTTTCTTAACTCAATAGAAAATGGAGGACCAGTAAATTTATTATGAATTGAGCATGCAATCCTAAAGTGCACCATAATTCAGTTGCTTAAAAAGAAAAAGAAAACAAAAATCTAATGTCAACATAAGACCTCTGTGGATTAAAAGAAATTATGAATAGATTGAGTTTCTCTAGTAAAATCCAACAATGAAATAAGATTTATCATCGAGAGAATGTGAACCGAAAGGGTAAAGAACTTTTATTTTCCAGACATAAAAACACTGACAACTATTAGTTGCAAACATAAGTTAGCCACTCTGGGTAACAACTTATCTTACGTACAATTATTGTTGACAACACATTCAAATATTGCTTGGTTCAGGTCAAAAATATTCTCATCAGTATCTCCCTTTTATTAAAGTTAAATGTAAGTCCCATTGAAGAGTACAAATGTTATACAAAGTTATCAAACATTAACTTTGTATGAACAAAATCAATAAGTATGTTAGGAAACTGTATTAAAAAAGATCCACGGAACTGTTTGGGAGCAAGGCCAGCCAACTGAGGAAAGCTGCATCTAAAGGAAACGGTTACTTAGCCTCCAAACTATCAAATTTTTCCCAGCTGTGGATGTTGAAAGGACTTTCAAAATATATTTTCTTTTTGTTGTCAAAGTGCCTCACTAAGAAATTGAGAAAAGGTCCACAGTAAACACAGCTAAAAAGTTTCACTGCTTTACGGCTACGCTTAGCTTAGCTTAGCTTAGCTTAGCGGGTTTACATTTGGGAAGTGGTGCTAAAGTATTAGCACTTGTTGCAAGCTAATACAGAAAAGTTTTGGGCGTTGTTTTTGTATGACGTGTATTGCTCTTATATCCAATAAACACTCGTTTTGCGAAAAGTATGATCTTAAACACATTGAGTAGACGCATAAAATACTTACATGTTGGAACTGGTTTCTTTAGAACGACTCCGCCGCTTTTGTTTCTTGTTTGTAAAGTGTGTAGCCAGCCGCTGTGACACCAAGCACTGTCGTTCGATCTGCTGCCTTCAGGGGCTTTCAGAAATGGGAGGTTTATACAGTTATAAATTAAATAAAAGAGAATTATCAAAACCAGTGGGGCGTTTATATTATTTTTTGCTTTACCAGAATTTGCCTTGAAGTTTCTAATTTGCAGAAATAAATTAATTCCGAATCCTTGTTCGTATAAATTTTGGCCTGATTCTATGAGTGAATTATTCAAAATAGGTTTAGTAAACAGTAGATATTGATATAGAATTAAACAACTCTCTTTGACTACGTTGCGAACGAAAATACGAGATTAGGGTGAAAATTTGAAAATTGTTTTCCACCGGTGTTTAACAGCCAACGAGTACCTAAATGTCACATTAGAGATAAAACCTCAAATGTAAATCCACCTATTAGGTTTACCACCAAAATAAAAACACTACCCTGTAAATTATAATCTGAGTACTTCTCATATTTCTCTATGGCAGAGAAATACAAAGAAAAGCAGCCATTTATCACATGCCTTAACCAGCATGTGATAAATGGAAACAAAAACTACACTGTTTTCGAAGGCCCTTTATCATCTACACACACAACAATAATAGTAATAATTAAGTTGTCTTTTAATGCACTAGTAAAAGAGTGTTTCAGATTGGTTATTAGTGCTGTGACCTTAAATGTAGAAATGACCTCGCGGATAACTGTTGTGGGTGAGGGTATAGTTTGGTGGGCCCCTTATACAACATATGTTTTACTGCAAAAATGATTAACAAAATAAGTCAGAATTAGTATAGAAAAAACTTTATTTGATTGTTTGTAAAAACTTTATTTGACTGTTATATGTGTGATTAGATATTGTGTGTTTATGTACTCTATTCAATTACAAAAATATAACCCAATATATGTCAACACAAGGATCTAAATTATACATTCTTACTCACTAAACTGAGTATTTGCTTAGAGCATTTAAAATCTGTTACCCCCATTGACAAATTGAACTGGTGACAACAGATTAACTACGCTTTCTTCCTAATTTTATATAAACCTGTTCCATTCTCTTTTCTTCTTCCTGTTATGTTTAAACGTTAAACTTCCTTAAAGTTTGTATAAGATTATGCATGTTCAGAACTGCAGTAATGTGTTTCTAACATTCTCTGTTGTTTCTATGCTGAGATGCAAGCAAGGTTAAACTTCTGAGGTTTACTTTCCCCTGCTGGCTACATTCCAGATCCTTCCTCCAACACAGTTTCAGTTGCAGGTTTCTGAAAAAATAAAATAAAATAAAATAAGAATGAAAATACAAAAGCAAACCTTTGTGTAAGACCGTTTTTCTTTAGAAGTAATTATTCAGTGTCAGACTCTAAGAGCTTACATGGTTTATTTCTTTACTGGCCACAGTTCCATGGTACAGGATGCTGCCATTCTCCTCCTGTGATAAATGTTTGATAGAAAGATTCTTATTTACTTGCATATTGTTTAAAAAAAATAAAAAATGTGGACTTGCATTAAGAATTATTATGAAATGCTTCAAAACAAATACTAGCAGTAAGGGTGCAAACTCGACCCACAAAGCCACTGCTTAAACACATTCAACCTTTTTGCAGGCTTTCACTTGGGACATCTGATATATGCAGCAGGTTCACTAAGCAACAGAGTAACATTAATGACTTTGCAAAGCCTGGTATGTCAGAACACGGTAATGGTAAACGCCTCGCTGACATGCTTGACTAAGTTACACCTTATCCCTTTTAAACAGAGGACTGCTTCACTGCTCTTCAGTGTGCTCTCTGGATGTGCTCTTTGTTCGTAATGTTTGCTTTCATGAGGATAGAATCTCACTTGGTGCAGAAACCTGATTTCCATGCACACCTTCCTCTGCTGACATTGCATGCTTACTTGCATTCAAACCTGTGTTTAAATTTAGCAAAATTAAGTTTAGCAGAATCCTAAGACATTTAATCCTTTGAAATATTTGAAAATTCAGTTCTGAGGTTAAAGTTTTTAAACCTGAGCTAGATGAAACTCTGAGAATCTTTGAAATTCTTCATCTTAAAGGTGACAAGTTAGACATATCTATTGATGGTTTGCGATACTGTAACACATCACAAATAGTCACTATGCAACTGGCTATTTTTCAGACTCAAGATGTGTAATTTGCTTTTATCACAATCTCGAATGGCTTTAACATTTATGTTGTAAGTAGTAATGTGTTATCTGTGTTCTAGTTTTAATGGTCAAAGAAAATTTGTTTCAGAGAATAGCGGTGTAATCCACAGCTGTGAAATTTGCATGTACTTACATATCCCACACTGACATCTGTCAACTCCTCAGTCTCACTGTTTTCAGTGCTGCATTCTCCAGGAAAACACTCCAGTCCACGCCTTTCTCTCACTCTCTGCAGGAAGGCATACGCTGATGATTTCCCAAGGAGTGCTGCCAGATAAATATTTGACAGGTATGCATTAATTTTGCACAGACAATAGTTGACAAAATGTTTTTCCTCTTGAAATGTCATTAATACCACCTCCTTCACAGATGTTGGTGACCAGGACCATCAAAATCAGTCCTTTAGCAGCCATGCCTTCTCGCAGACTCTTCATCTTCCAGAGAGTCTTGTGTGAAATGCTATGTTTCCTTTCAGCTCCTGACCCTTTTTGTTTTGGTTCTCCACGCCCACTGAGCTCCCCAAAGCAACAACAGGCATCGGATGCGTTTATAGAGAACTGTATGGGAGGAGGGGGCAACTAATGAAACATCCAAAGAAGGGCTTCAAAGGTTTTAGAACATGTTTTTTCTTGGTTCTATTAAAATAAGTGTAACTCCCAGATAAGACCTAGAATAAAAACACTTCTTTTCCAACTGCACATATAACCAGTATTTGTGCTGAATACAGCACATATAGTACTGTATACACTATATGTGTATGCATATACACATATCTGTATGTATACACTTGCATTTTAATTGTACTGAAAAAAAGCTAGAAAAGACAAACATTTAGTGGAAGTCACACACACAGAGTATAATAAAAACCTTAAGAAATTTCGAAAACCAATATTTTTTCTTGCACACTAAAAATTTGCTGTTTCCTGGACCTAGTGACTATGTCTACCTTTATTTTATATTTTCATAGTGATTTGAGTATGCAAGTAGATAAATATTTCAGCTTAAAAAAGCTCACAAATAAGAAGCAGGAGACTTCTGTCGTTCAAAATTATTCATTGTGTAGTAGAAGGAAAAGGTTGCACTATGCGGGAAGAGGGGGCAACTAATGAAACTGTAGTTGAAACAAGAACCAATACCCACTCCCATACTTTAATTGCATAATTTAAAAAAAAAATAAATTAGAGCTAAAAAAAAAAAGTGGTTGTATGAAGAGAGATGGCGATGGTATGGAAGCCCTTTTCCGTCACTCTGTCAAAAAAATAAAATAAATTATCTCATTATTTTGAGATAGTATTGTATATTGAGATATAATGAGATAGTTTCTCATCATCTTGAGATACTATCTCATTATAATGAGATTATTTATTTATTTTTTTCACCAGAGTGTCGGAAACGGACTTCCATACAATGGAGACCTCCACTTTCTTTTTTTTTAAAGTAACACCTACTTTGAACAAGAGGGGTTTCTTTTTGTCATGTGGTCCACACTCCTTACCAGTAGTGGCAGTAATGCTCACCTAACGTTTCTTTCCAATCGCAAATAAATTTCAAGAAGAAGAAGAAGAAGAACAGGAGGGGGCGCTACAGCTCATCTACATGCCCGGAAGTTCCCAGACGTTTTAAAGCTGAAGTTCTACTAACCGTCACTTTTTATTTATTAGCATTAGCTCGTGCTAAAATCTCTTCACCTATACTTCCTGTTATTATTATATTATATAGACTCGTTGTCACGGAAACAGAGTGCGAGTGATACAATGTAGCTGCTCTGAAGTAATGCCAACTCTAAACGGTGAGATATCTGTAACGAAGGTATTTGTTGTGTCTGTTGTTAGCCGCCTACGTTAGCTAATGTTGGCGTGGCAGCTACGGTTGATGCTGCCACGCCAACTGTTGCAGAAGCAGCAGTTGCTTTAACAAGTGCCATTGCCTTGTCTGGTCTAAAGTAGCATTTCAGTAATGTAGTCACGTTATGTTCAGATATGCTCTTCGAAGGGGTTTCTTGGTTACGTTAGCATTGTGCTATCGTACCTGCGAGCGTCAAAGGGAAAGTAATTGGTGAAACGACCCTATCTACATGGCTGTGTAGAAGTAGGACTTAAAAGCATCATATTAACTCTGTTAAACAAGGAATAGTATTTGGCACTATATATTTATACGTGCGCATTGGTACTCTATTTCGGGTTTAGTTTTCTACTATGAGCTCCCTGTCGGCCCAGCCTCAGGCTTCAAGCTCGTCATGCAGGACGCTTCCTGGAGAGGGTAATCAGGTAATATCATAAAATCCAGATATCATATGCTTTAGTTATTGCTAATTTTGATGCTAAACAATCTTTTTTTTTTTTTTTTGGCTGCCTTTGTTTAGGTGAAACCAAAAGCCCCGCTGTTGCAGATCTTGCGTGTAGCTGGAGCTCAGGAGGATGTCTTCACTCTCAAAGAGGTGAGCTTCTTGTCGAAAACTTGCTTGTCGAAAGCCTACAACTAAACAATATCATTTTAGAACACGTTTTGGTTGCATCATTTTGAAGGTGTGTCGGTACTCTTTCTGCAGCAGTGATGACTAAGCTCCCCTGCACATGGCTAGGAGATGTCGAAATCCTTGCACATGGTCTGGAAGCCATGGCTTTTCAGTCAATGGGCAGGATACACTAATCTTTAGATTCCTATTTAGCAACATCCTGAGTGGGATTTATAAATCAAATATTATTTTTGTTTATATTTTTATTTTCACAACATTTAGTGAAGACTTTATGTCATGTTAAAGGGATAGTTTATAGAAATTTAATATCTTATTTGCAGTAAAAAAAAAAAAAAAGTGGGTTTAGCGTAAATCTGAAATTAATCTGAGGGGTCAATACCACATCTGAGTTTTACTCTTTATAGAAAATAAATTTTGTGATTTGTGTAAATTCTATTTCATGAACTATGATGATTTAAGGGTTAAAAATGTTTTATTTTCATAAACTTTTATGATGTTTGAGAGAGTGAAGTTGATTTAATGCTGTATATTTAAGTTTTGGCCCCTAAGAGGATGAAAAGTTCACCTCCAGCATACAATGAAAAAATCAGCATCTATCCGTTAATTTGTTTAGGTGATGCACTACCTGGGTCAGTATATCATGGGGAAGCAGCTGTATGACAAACAAAGGCAGCACATTGTCCATTGCCAGGATGACCCTTTGGGTGAACTTCTGGAAGTCGAAAGCTTCTCTGTCAAAAATCCAAGGTATTTACCTTTGCTCATAACTTCCTTTCTTATATAGATATAAAACTGTTTAATATTTATTTTTTACATGAACTAATTCTAATTGACTAATTTTACAGCCCAGTGTATGAAATGCTGAAGAAGTACCTGGTTGTGCTTGGCTGTAGTGGTAAGTTATTACTCTTTGTTGGTTGAAATCCTTTCTATATTTTTGAATATTTTGCCTGACGAATCTCCTTTTATATTTGTATGTTGCGGCATGTTTTGTGAGAACTAATGTGGGAATACAAGGACAATTTTTTTTCACATTGTACATATTGGTTTTTTTTTAAGAAAATGAAAAGAAGCATACTTTAGAGTTTTTGCATCACATAAGGATGCAGGGGCTTTCTTTGGGCCAGAAGAAATGTTATCCAGCCCGTTCTTCAAATCAAGTGAAGAGGCTCCACATATCTGAAGGCCATAGTGAGAGAGTGTGTACTCGTATGATTAAAAGGGGGGTGTCCTTTTGTTTGTTACTATGTCTCATTTGAAATGCAGACGCTGCAGAGAATCTTTCTGTGGGACGTGAGTGTGTAGAGGGCGGAGTGGAGGATCGTGGTCAGGTAAAGGCGAAGCATGGTGCTCAGGAGAAACAGAGACCTTATTCACCTCACTGCACACAATACTCCTAAGCATGAGTCAGTGACTCACAGGCTTTCTGTACAACTGTTTGAATCTCTTCCTAAAGATAAATTATGAACCGTTTTCTTACAAGTTTTGTAAAGTAAAAGAAGCTTCCTTCTGCTTGTGTGCACTGAGGAGAGTGAGAGACGGTCTGCTGTCTTCGTTGGTGTACATTTGTACAGAGTGGCACCGTCTCTGTACGACCCCATCCTTGGTTTGGTCTGGTGGTATTTCCAGCACTCTTTTGTGACCCACCAGCTCCACCCAGTGGATGGGGGGGGGCAGAGTCACTGTCTCTGTCTGTCTCAGAGTTCTCTTCTCTGCTTCAGTTTGGAGGCTCTCAGCTCCTGCTCAGGTACAGGCCTAATAATGCTAAGCCTACCCACCTTCCTGTTTCTGTGTGTCATTCTTCCTGTTCCCCAGAAAAATCCAGTTGTAGATAAATTGCCCTGCTACTCTAACATAATTAATCTGGTATTAGTTTATTTCAGCTTTGTAAATCAAAGAGATTGATGTATTTGTATTTTATTCATGATGATCAAATTTCAGATGAGGTGAATTATTATGACTTCTCTTTCTCTCCTTGAAGCTGTGACATAAAACAGTTCTAAAAATGTGAGCCATGCAGATGTTTTTATCCCACTATGAATGTACTTTTACTCTAAGAAAAGAAATGTAGATTGTCTTCTGTCCTGTTTCCTTAGATTGAACATTTATAAATTCTCCAAATTGCAAGCAGCACTACTTTGAGAAATTTCAGAATATGTATTTGTATTTTAATTGGAGCACTCTCTTTTCAATCTTCTCTTTGTTTTACCAACACTTGTTTTAATTGAAAGTTATAGTCAAATTATGAATTAAGCCTTTCCTTGTCCTAAGTCCTCTACCTCTCATCCTTTTTGTACCACCTCCCCCATTCCTGAAGGCCATCTTGAAAACGAGCTGTGAGTCCTCCAAGGATCTAGTTATGGATCTGTGGTATAACTTTTTTTCTAATTTTTCTCTTTAGATATGTGAGGGTGTGGTCAAAGCAGGAGGGGTGGCCGGAAGTGATGGGCCTCTTCTGCCGACCCCCTCTCAGAGACGACCTCGTGATCCAGACGATGGTGAGCAAGCAGCATCAGAATGCCTCAATAGGACCGGGTCCAGAGAGCAAAAGCTAACTGTTCAAAACTTCTACAGAGTCTCTTGAAGGCCTGCCTCGCTCAGCCTGCAAGCGCCCCAAACTGGATGTCACCCTGGAAGAGTGGGACCTCTCTGGTCTACCCTGGTGGTTTCTGGGTAATCTGCGTAATAACTATAGCAGGAGGAGCAATGGCTCCACTGACATCCATACAAACCAAGTAAGAGACCTCATGTGTTTGTACACTTTGACATTTAAAATAAATAGCAAATATGGAAAGACAACAGATCCAATAGTGAGGAAAAAATAACTCAACCTGTTTGAAACTTGAGGCCTTGCAAGAATGTAGATGATGATGCTTAATACAAAAATAGACAAAATTACTTTAGAAATAACTATTTAATTTGCCAGTTAATCAACATAATGAAGAACAAAGCAAAAAAAATCTAATGGAGTACTTAAGAAACTTAAGGAATAATTTTTCTGAGTTCAAAAACAATCTTCTAACATGATGTGTATTTCTAACACCATCTTGACAATCTGCTTGTCTCGTATACTGTCATTGGAGTTCAAATTGACTTGGCAACTGCTCAGACTTATCGACTATTGAAAACCTGTAAATCTGAATGAAATGGAAAACTTAAAACAGAGACTTGGATAGCTCAAATCTGGCAAGAATGACAGATTTCATTCTGTGTTTTTTCTCTAACCCCTTTTGATGTGATGAACAAAATTTTCTATGCAATTTCAAATTACTGGTTTTTGTACGGTGCTGATATTCTGATGTTAACTGGTTCAGATTTCTTTTCTTCACTGATGTATGAAGGTAGAAGAACAGCCATTTTTATTTGAGCTTTTCAGCTGACAACTGTTATTTATGTTCCGTGTAATGTCAACATCCTGTTATGTACGAGAGCAGTCAATATAAAACAAGTCTCACTGTTGCTGAGAATGGTCAACTTTGAGCCAGTAACAGTGTTGTCAACAAAGACAGTTGTTCACGAGACCTGGTAGCGCTTGCATATGGTGTGTTCACTGATCAGAAAAACATTGGATTTTCTCCGGTCTGTTTCTCATCACAAATACTGCTTAAAACAGCATGTGTATATTAGGAAATTGGTTAAAATGTTTTTAATATTATTTTTTGAAGACAAATAAAGGTTTTAATAGATAATTTTGTTCTATATTTTTGATGGTATGTATTCATTTTGATGACAAATTGTTTTCTGACAGTGGGTGGTAGTCTGACTGATGAATCAGCTGTCTCTTGCACAGGAGGAGGACACAGCCATCGTGTCAGACACAACAGAAGACTTGTGGATTCTGACAGAGGGCGAGAGTGAGCAAGTGAGCGTGGAGATGAAGGAAGCGGGACTAGAAGACGGAAGTGGAGGAGAAGACGGTTCTGTTGATGATGATTATGGAGGAGGGAAGGAGGAAAAGTCAGACCGAGAGGTAAATGGTTTATTTTGGATTTCGCCAGTCCATTCTGCATTTTAGTTTTCTTAGGAACCTAGTGAAGATGCACTCTGGTCATGTTTAGTTCCAATATTTATTCAGTGTATTATGTATGCAGCTTACTTTTTTAGGGTAGATTTTCTTCAAAGGTTTTCATCTGAAAGTGTTTCTGTAAATTGTAGCTCTGACCACAAATGGCAGGAATGACAAGCTGGATGTCTGTATTTAGACCAGTAAAAACCAGATAAGAGGACAAGATGGAGAACAGTATGTTAATATAAGAAGATAGAAGACACAGTAGTATGGTTAATATATCTTATTTACTTTTTTTTTAGATGCAAGAAGAACCCGATGAAGACTCTCAGTGTCTGAGTGATGACACTGATACAGAGATCTCCACACAGGTGTGTATCTCCATGCAAGATCTGTGCTTTTACCTTTTGTTGAGTTGAATGTCAAAGAACTAGACTTGACTTTGTGTCCGTCTCATTCCTCAGGATGCATGGCAGTGCACAGAGTGCAGGAAATACAACATACCTGTCCAGCGGTACTGCGTTCGCTGTTGGGCTCTACGAAAAAACTGGTACAAGGATGTGCCCCGGCTGGCTCATTCTCTCTCCGTCCCCGACATCCCAGCATGCAGCTCTCTCTCTGCCCACGATGAAGAAGATGACAGCGATACAGGCATTGATGTTCCAGACTGCAGCAGGACGGTCTCAGACCCAGTCATCCTGCCCTCCCACTCCACTCCTGACCGACCGATTCCCACAGCAGGTATGAGTAAAGGCAAAGGGCCGCGCCCGTCTGGCTTCCACAAGCACGGCCAGCTCTCAGAGGGGGAAAGCCAGGAAAGTCTGGGCATGGAGGTCCAAGATGTTCGACCGGAGGCGCTGCTGGAGCCCTGCAAGCTGTGTCGGGTGAGACCGCGTAATGGTAATATAATCCACGGACGAACGGCTCACCTGCTTACATGTTTCCCATGTGCAAGGAGGTTACATAAGTTCCAGGCTCCCTGTCCAGGGTGTGGGAAGATTATTCAAAAAGTTATTAAGATATTCATCCTCTAAAGAGCAGCTGAAGGGATCGAAAGGGTTTTGGCGCCTAAATGTAATTCAACGCACAGATAAATAGTTTAACATGTTTATTTTACCCATCCTCAAAAATACACACAAGAAAACACAAATTTCAGCACTTGGTAAAGTTTGCTCTTCATTGCTAGGGTTGTTTTGCATAACACTGCCTGTAAAGTATTGTTAGACAAGAAGAGTGGTAACTAATATTTTCTTTTTTTGTCTCATTTAAGTAAGGGACAAGGCAGAACTATTTATTTATTTATTGCTAAATGCTCACACTTGAGCAGTTGGTTTGAGGTTTTAATTGATCTCATGAAGGTTTTGTTCTTGTTTCATAGCCACATAAATGTTCCTAACCTGAACCCTTACTTTATGTTTGCAGAGTTGCATCAGTTAATATGTTCTTCTCTTCTAAATAAATTAGATCTTTTTATCTTCCTTCATTGTTGTTGTTCTGAGAAGAGTTACCGTTTACAAATTTGACCGATAGCAGGTTAGCAAGTCCAGCCCTTTTCTTTTTTTACATCAGCTTCAGATTTATGAAAGCCTCCTTCCAAAATTATCTTAAAATAATACCCAGCCTTGTAAACATTTGTTTTTAATAATGAGATGTTGGCTTAAATCTTGTTTGTGTGAGTGCTTCACCACATACAATATTTAACCTGCTGAAGATTGCAGCTATAACTTTTTTTATTGTGACAGTTTGGTGTTCAGTGTTTCTGACCTTTAAAACTCATGCTTGCAGGAGGTAACTCTTCATTTCTCACCTCCCTGATTTAAGTTAAAATGACTTCATATTTAATTTATTTATGGTGTTTGTGTTGTAAACACCTAATCTGAAGCAGAGAAGGTTGCACCTGTAAGAGCATCCTCACATCACATTTCTTGAGAAGTTTGATTTAAGCGTTACACTGCCATGTAATGTATTTAACCTTAATTTGTGTATAGTAGATTTTATTCTGATTATTTTGCATTTTCTGACCTTACTGATGCCATTTCCTTTCATTGTGCTATAAGTAAAATATATCCTCTATCTAATTTGCACAATTAAGATTATTACAAATTCTCAATGGGTTTCTAACTAAGTTCTCTTCATTGAATGTACCAGATTTTCCATCTGCTTTTTGTCCCCTTGCCTTTAATCTTTCTGCCAGTAGGTGGAGAGAGTTCTGTCTCGTAACTGCTTTCTGCGTAAGCTGTGTCAGTGCAAATCTGTAATATACATTTAGCGCATGCCTTTTGCCGTGACTTGAGCTTGTGCAGAATTGTTCTGAAGCTTATATGAGCCAATAACTAGATGTAAACTTATAAATAAAGCCAGTAGCATTTATCAGCTTCAGTAAGTATCAACACATATGTGTTGATACATATAGACCTCATGCTACATATAGACCTCATGTAGGGGATAAAGTTGATATAGATTCAGATGCTGACTGAAGTGATTAATTTCTGAGAAGTTTATAATGTAATCCAATAAGGTACACTTTTCTTTTTTCTCTAATTGTTGCTTATTAAATGTTTTTTTGTTGAGCAATAAAGGTTTAAAATATTAAATGTTGTTGGAATATTCATCAGTGGCATTACAAGTCTCTTTTCCAATGTGTGTTTACTGGGTGAAGACTAAGTCATTGTACGACACAGCAGCTGCTCTGTCTCTTCTCTATGACTGAGCTCCAGCACCTGCAAAGTTCCTCTGCTTACTCACCATTTCTTTTCTGCTTGCTTGTCCTTGACTTATTTTTGGACCGTTCTTGAGAAGTGGGGCAGACAAGCCGTCCTCTCCTGCTTTCTGTCGGTACATAAATACCACTGCTTCTGTGGAGCAGGATGTTATTTAGGTGCTCATTAGAGCAAGTCTTGTTTGTGGAAAGTCCCCATTTATATTGTCCCTGACAACTCTCCATAAATGTAATGATGACACAGTAACTTGTTCTTGAAGTTGCTGGGTTACTTTTCAGTGAGTTTTATGGTTTGATTGGCCTTCAAAAGTCCCCTAAATAGTGAATATAGTTTAAATGTGTGTCATAAAGCTCCATGGAGGAGTTAATGAATGAGATTGTTTTTATTTGAAGACGGAAACAAGACAAGTGAGGGATAAAGTTGTGAAGTTTAAAGCAGAGTAATGTTTAAAGGCAATATTCCAAGCCTTGAAAGTTTTACAGGATACTTTCAATCCATAATCTTAAAATGAAGACTATAGTGCACTCTACCTACCAATACCTGGCCGGACAAGAAGAGTAATGATCAGAAAAGCTGCCACAAGTTTTATGGTAACTCTGGAGGCAGATGCAGAGATACCTAGTTTAAGTAAAGGAATCTTCCATTAGAACAACTAGTAGTGCACGCCACATATTTGTAAAGCGTGGCAAGCACAAATTTCATTTACAAAAATGGGGTAGAAAATGGCCTTATTCCAGCTGACATCTGGAACAAAGCACTGCTCACATTTTGCTTTTTAGGTATAAATATAACCACTGTGATGGAAAACCTTCCTTTTTTGTATATATACCTTAATATTTATTGATTTTTGCAAAAACAGAAGACGGTATACAACAGTCTGGGTATTCTTACTATAATTTACATTCAAACATTCATTAACATTCATCCTGATCCAATGTTCTTGATTAGGCGGGTCAGGCTTCAACTGTATTTAATGTTTTGTCTACCACTTTGGAATAGAGTCCATTTTCCCCACTTTGTCATACATAGAGCCTTTCAATCTAAGATTGTCATTTATTCTGTTGAGATTTCCTCTATAATCCGGATCCAATGTTCTTGATGGCCTCAACCATCTTTTTGCCATTGCTTTTTTTTTTTTTTTTTTTTTTTACTTGTGGCCAGAATTACCTTTGTCAGAAACGAATCTTTCCTCATCACATCTGTTTTATTATCCAAATGCATCACTAGTCAAGTACAGCCCAGGATTTTAGTCAATGTTGATCAAACATGTTCCCAATATCCAGTTATTTTTGTAGCTCCAAAAAGTATGTGAATGATTGGCTTTTACGTCTCCACATTGTCGCCAACATTCTTGTGATGTGGAAGTCTGATTACTTTTGATTTTAGGTGTTGTAAATAATTCTTAGATTTTCCAACAAAACTCCCTCCATATGGTATTTTAATCATCAGATGACAAATGGTCATACGATGGTAGAAAACCTGAACTGAACGTCACCCTGAACACACTAGTCCATCTGTGAAACACAGTTGTGGCATCATGCTGTGTCAATGCTTATCTTCAGCAAGGGCAGAGAGGCTGGTGAGAGAGGGACATCAGGATGGGGCAATACTGGACATAAAACCTGGTAAAACACTGGGGCAGAGGTTCTCCTTCCAACAGGATAACATCAAGCATACAGCCAGAGCTACAATGGAATAGTTAAAATACTAGCATGTTCTTCATCCAGACCAACTAACCAAGATTGAAAAAACATGATAAAATGTGAAAAAGATCAAGGAGCATTTACACTGCACCGTTACTTGTCTCATCTCTTTAAAGGTAAATCTATTTCAAGGTACCACAAAGTCACTTATTTTTCAAACGATGTTTCAATACAAATAAAGGTTGGTCAAAGGTATTCTGTATTATGTATCGTTGTGGCCCTAAATGTTTGGAGCAGTCAAATCTTGAATCTGGTTTAGTGAAACATCACTGCTCTGCCGGAGGCATCTGGTGCATCATGTGAAGTGAAGCTGAAGAATGCCGTAGCACCCCTGGTGACATGGCATCCAGACTTTGGCAGCTCTAGAATGGCATGGCACAGGGAGTGGTGGGAGGGGGGGAAAATCTACATGTTTCCATGGTGACAGTTCCTGCATTTTTAGCATCCCAGAATAGCTCGACACTTTCTCCCTTTATCCTCCCATAACCTAGTCTGTTGAACATCACTATTGTGTTTTCAATAATTCACCTCTGAGTATATGAAGATGGGTGTAATTCATAAATACAGTTTCCACTCTTCCTCTTCTTATGTCCTTCATCTTTCCGCCTCCATGTTTTTCTTCCTAGTTGTGTCCCAAGATTTCCCTTCTGACTTCCATGCAGACACACACACACGCTCCCCTTTGTTGTGTCGGACTATTTGGTCGCTGCAGAAACCAGGCCACTATATTTGTCAAGCGTTGACATGAGAGAAGGTCACTGGAGCCCGAGCTAAACAAAGAGAGTAGTTTGGAAGAAGGTATAAAGATAGTAGGTGTTAACAAGGTGGTGAAATAATCACAGAGGTGTGTCTGAATAAAAAGAGATGAAGAAAAGAAGCCACATGATGAAACTGTTACTGAAAAGCTGGTAATAGTTTCCTTACAGCTATGCATACACATCTTCTGTTGGTAAAGTCTTAAACCTTATTTCCTACTTTGCTTTTAGCTGGTCATTGGTTAGGTGGAGCAAAGTTCCTTGGAGCTAGCTGAAATGTTGAGTCTGAAGTATTTGTGATTTCCAAAGCTCTCAAAGAAGATACTCTGCCTGCCAAGCCTAAACTGGGTGTTCCACTAGCTTTGGCTTCACTGAAATAAACTCTGTTCCATTTATGGTGTACAAAGCATTCATACCCATTGAACCTATATTTTGGCACATAACAATCAATAACTTTAATTTATCTTTTTGGGATTACATATGTCGAGGGTGTTATGAATTGTAATTTTGCATAAAGGTTTAAAAAGTAAATTTATGACCAGAGCACATATGTTTGCTTATACATGACTTCTTTTGCTCAAAGGTCAAAGTTATGGAGAGCACGACAAATGGCTATCCTTTAAGCTATTTCTCCCGGATGAGCTGTAGATATCTGCAGCTCCTCCAAAGTTATAATATGTCTTATGGCTGACTATTATTAACACTCTCCTTGCCCTGTCTGTCAATGTATAAGTGGACAAAAATCTCTTGGCTGTGGCTTTTCTGTGTTTGAATAATAGAGTAAACAATACCAAGTGAAACAATCAAACACCAGGATGTTGTTTAGTTACATTATCCTGCTTTAAATGTTAAATGCGACAGAATGCTGTGTTCCTTGATCTTCATGATGATGATTGTTCACCAAAAGTTTCTTAACAAAGCCCTGAGACCTTCACAGAACAGCTGCCTTCATAACAACATTAAATTATGTCCGAGTGACTAAATTTACTAATTAGGGAACTCCTAGGGACAACTGGCCTCTGTTTTATTTAATTCTGTTTTGCAGAGAAAAGAAATTCATGCCACACTTGTCAGAGTTTCAGATTAAAAAGAAAAAGCTCTTTTCTTTCCACTTCATAATTGCGTTCTACTTTGTGCTAGTCTGTTACACAGTATCACAACAAACTACACTGAAGTCTGTGGCTGTTGGATGACAAAATGTGAAAAGGATTAAGGGTAATGAAAACATATGCGAGGTACTTTAAATGATGTATATGAAACAGTAGACCACTGGTTGTTAACAGTAAATAACTCCAGAGGTACAGTGAGCTGCATACTGCGATAGTGGGAAGTGGATAATGTACATAGGTATGAGCGTGTATGTGTGTTTGGGTATGCTGGATCTTTGGGGCTGAGTGGGATGCCAGTGAAGGGAAGGGCAGTGGATGGCTCGGCCCATTCCTGTGATTTAACATGACACCACTTGCACTAAGACTGCGACAGCTGCACATGCACATGCCGGCCATTCTGTTTGTTGTAGGGGATTACTCTGCGATAAAAGCCCCAGTGAGCTGCAGCGTGGCTGGGGCAGAACTACTGTCCCCATCCACTCCCACCCCCCCCATCTCCTAAACTTTTGAAAGCTTTCTCCAGGCCTCCAGAGCCCCCTGAAAACACAGGTGGGGCGCATCTTTCTGAACCGTCATGAATGGGAGTATTCTGCTGACCATCAGCCAGGCAGTAGTAGTGTCATATTTCTGTCAGACATCAATCAAGTGGGTCTGCACTGAAGCTTATGTAAGGTTCATTACTCAACAGAAACTCTATAGCACTATATGAATACTTTATTCACTTTTTCATTATCAGTTAATCCACCTTTATTAAGATAACGTACTCATTTCCAGTGCTTTGTCCTGTTTCATTGTCAAAGTTGTGAAACCACTTGAAAATCAGTGTTATTAGTAGGAAACAGACTGATTTTAAAGGTCCAGTGAGGGGTGCTCTGTTATCATGGTGATGGTAGTCAGTAGTCTCTGGCAACAGATTATGGCATCTGCTGCTGTCACTATGGTGACCATAACCTCTGAGTTTGCCAGCCTTTAAACAGAATGTTTTTCACAAGCAGTAAAGATGCACTGAGATACAATAGATGATGAATTTTATTCACTATATTTTTCTTTCCTGCCTCCTGACAAAGCAGAGGTCAGTCTGAGGTTTAAGGTTTACTGACCACTACTCTCTGTCTACTGTTGGATAAATGGAAGATTTCATTCTGTATTGATGTTAATTAATCTCATTATTGAGGTTAATAGATTGTCTTTCAAAGTGAAGATGTAAAGGCTAATGAAGCAAATCTCACAATTACCCCAAATTACATCAGACAGACAGAACTAGTATTACATTTATGGACCTCAGATCGCAAGGTTTTAGGTTTTAACAGGCCTGGTCTGATCACCAGAATCAAGGTTTCAGAATCGGGATTTAATTGGATGTTATAGGCAAAGTGGTGGAGTTTTCTCCAGTTCAATAAAACATAGAGCCTCTCCTACGTAAGAAGCTGCACACTGGCGATCAGCTGGCTTTGCTTAAGAGAAACACATGTTTCTGGTTGGAACTGTTTCAGACTGTAAAAAAACTAATGAACAAAGATATAGGAGATATTTAAATAGAAGAAAACAAGGTTATGACTTAAATAACCTTGTTTATATATTTTGGAAGTTGGTCAGCTCTGCTAAAAGGGTTAAACTCTGTTCAGTTCTCAAAAGCCAGTGGGGAGTGTTGCTTAGCATGTGATACAAAAATAACTCCCTTTGTCTTCACTTTGTATCCCATAGGACCAGAGAGGCACCTGGATTACAACTTGTGTGAAGTTAATGTGAAGTTGATATTTACTTGCAGTAGCCTATAAAACTTTCATTTCTTTGAGGTTAAAAGGAAATTGAGTAAAATTTAACTAAACCCCTTTCCACCTGTTTACTAGTAGATGTTTTTGAAAAATGTCATCCTGAAACACTGATAAGTTTGTTTAAGCATAGCCAAATAAATTCAGACACAGTCAGTATAAATGAATATTTTTGGTATATTCTGAACATTGTAGGAACTTCTTTTCAGCTTAAAGGACATCAAACCCTCTGTACCCTTGTTCTGTTGCTGGGATTCGATCTCCCTGGACGGATGTCCTGCTTCATCCACCTTTGATTAACGCTCTTTCTCTGTTGTTATCTTACTCTCCTCTTTCATATCTGAGATTTTCAGACGGCACTCAAATGACGGCTCTCTGGGTCAGCGATGATCTTGAGGCTAACCTGGGGTGAGGAGGGCTGATCCACCCGTGCCTGTCCACCCCCACCGCCACCCCACCGTCCTCAGCTGTCCCACAATGTGTTGCTGCTTGTCACTGAGGAGAAGTGGGACACTGTTGCCAATGACAGGGCAATCCCTGCAGACATACACTCACACAGTCATATGAACACAGAATTGTAAACAACTGAGATTTTTTTTTTAACATTAACAGTTAAGTCAGTAATTTGAAATAGAACAACTATTTATTATAGGTGAATGATGTTTACTCATCTGAACATTAATAGTTGTCACAAGAGTAGAAGTTAGATTTGGTGCAAAGTCCCCTAATAGGGTAATAATAATAATACTAATAATAATACTGTAGGTATTGTGTTAAAAGACATAAAAGAAATAATTTTCTTATTACAAGAAGTAT